>JAVHLU010000647.1:0-50783 GCA_036785755.1 Colletotrichum ledebouriae | reverse complement strand
CCCCTCTATAACTCTAAAAGCTCCTATTAATTAATACTTATATAGTTAATTTAGTTTAGTAGAGGGATAGATTTATATATAGTCTCTAATATATTAAATAGGCTAGAGCTCTAATTCGAGAAGGATTGCTATCTCTACGTTTTAGTAATATAACCTTAAGTAATAGCGTATTATTTTCTAACTTTAAAATCCCCTTAGTTATTTAATATATATCCGCGATTACTATAAAGTTTTATAACTTAACTATTAATAGTAGTATAGCTCTACGAGATACCCTATTAAGCTAAGAAGACTTTAAGAAAGTACCTTTCTTCCCTTTACGCCCTCCTACTCCTTTACTTATAAATAATAATATAGTAGACTTTAGAAATAATAATAATATTACTCTATCTCCTATAGTAGATATTCCTTAACCTATTTATAGATTATTAGTATTATCTAGATCTACTTTATTTAAAATGCTAGATAATAAGCTTAAATACCTTAGATATTAGCTTTAGTTATAGGTCTTATAGACGCCGAGTTATAGTATAACTATTAAGTAACGCCTAAGAACTATACTTATAGATATACTATTATATCCTAAGAGACCTAGTCCTTTGAATAACTATAACTATAGCTATATAAACTACGTCTAGTAGAGGGTTAACTAGTAGGATTAGATTAAGTAGAATACGCCTAAGGGAGTATATTATTATAACTTCTTATACCTAGTATAATAGGGCGGGTAGTTTTAGCTATACTAAGGATTAGAGTAGGATAAGGAGTATAATAAAGAGGAAGAGGTAATAAGGCTATTATTAAAATATAACTTATAGTAGAAGATAGTTAAACCTAAGGGACCCTCTTAATAATACGATTACCTATCTAGAAGATATTATTAATAGATTAGATCTATAAATAGAGTTTATTTACTATTTCTATAAAGTAGGTTTATTTCTTTTTTTAAAACTCTCTTTTATAATATTATAAAAAGTCTTAAGGGGATAATTAAAATAGAATAGGATAGACTTAGCTATATAAGTTTTAGAAAACTCCCTTAGCGTATAGATCTATTATAGGAAGACTATAGAGTAGAGCGTAGAAGAGAGGAGTATAGCGGATAGAAAGATAGTATTATTATTATTATAATTAGTACTTTAATAACCCTATACCTCGTCTTTTAGTATTTTCTTAGCGAATCTACGCCTAATTTAGAGGATCTCTTTTAATTAGATTTACAAATTATTTTATATATCTTTTAAGCCTACTCTTAATATTCTTACCTGTTTATAGGTAGAGCTATATTATTTGTTATCTTTCTAGTTCCCTTCGGTTCTAGCCCTTTTCACTACCTATTACTATAGAAGCCCTATTTAAACCCTTACTATTACTACCCTTCTTTACTACTATAATCTCCTCCTTCTAAGTAATAATAGCCTCGCGGAGCGTAGCTCTCTAATAAGTAAGGGTTTATATATTATATTAGAAGATAGTTATAAAAATAAAGCATATATAGAACCTTACCTTTCTAACTACTAAGTTATCTAAAGTCTTAGCTTTAGTATATAAGTAGGCTATAATAGCAATAGGGGCGCTTATCTATTAATAAGGTACCTTACCCTTATAATAATAGTTATACTTACTTATTATATTAAGTAAGTACTTTCTATCTAATAAGCATAAGAGCTTACTTAAAATTTATTAAAAGTAGCGCTTATTAAATAGGGGTATTTACTCTACCTCTATACCTCTACTAGGGGGAGGAGGGCTAGGAGGAGGCTCTAAATTACCCTTATTAGTACCCTCTTTTTTATATATCTCCTTAGGGATTATAATAATAACGAGGTTAGTAATATTCTAATATATAGTTATAATAATAAAGGGATCGTAACTTACTAGGAGCTATCCTCTTAAACTACTTAGGAGGGTAACCCTAGGGCTTCTTAAGCTATAAACCCTTATCCTTAGAGCTACCCTCTATAAGTTACTTCCGCTTATTTCTACTTATTATATAATATATTAATATATTATATATTAATAATAAGAAGGAATAATATATATATAACTTTATTATTACTCTCTAGGGGAGGAGGGCGTGCCCCTCTACCCCTAGCTTTGCTCTTACCTTTAGTAGCGCGCGCCTTCTTAAGGGCTATAGCCTAACTAGTCTTCTTTTTAGGTGGTATCTATAAATATACTAGTATATTATAATAGCTTTAAGATTATGACGCGTTATAAGTATATATATACGCGCGCGTGTAATAAAGTTATTATTAGAACTAAAGTTAGATATATATATAGTTATTATATTATATATAGGGAAGAGTTATAGGGTTCCTATATTGTTTTCCTTAACTGGTAGAGGGTATAGGTCAAAATACCTGTATAGTGTTTCCCGAATTGTGCCTGCGAACTGGGTGAATTTGTTGTAGTCTTTTTGCGAAGGGGCTGCGGCGTAATTCCGAGCTCAATATAGGGAAGAGTTAAGAAGGTAGGAGGGCGGCTAGGTTGTTTTATTTATAATTAATATAATAGTAGCTACCCTACCTAAGTTAATAAGAGATAACTGATTCTACTACTATTAGTAAGAGTTAGTAAATAAAGGGTATTATAATAATAATAGTAATAGTTATAGAGGTAGAAAACTACGACTATTTATACTTCGCTTATACCTAATATAAACGACTTTACTTTATTATCTCTTTTATAAATAGGCTTATTAATAGTTTATTTATTAATATATCGCTTTATATTTAGGTATTTTAAGGGATATTACGTAGTTAGGCGTTTTTCTAGCTATAGCTATATCTAGGGGGGTATATTATAATACCTTTAGTATCGCCCGTTCCTAGCGTAGCATATAACTAACGTCGGCTCTAGAGCGACCTTTTTCTAGGGGTTATTCCTCTAACTATAGTTATAAGCAACCACGTTATAGCTACTCTCGTTATAATAGATTAAGCTCTTTAGTAACTATAAATATAGCCCTATAGGACGTTTCTCAATATAGCGCTCTACCTTCTATATAATACTCTAGACCCTTAAGAGCTAGCTATTATAATTAGCTAGTAAGTTAATAGTAATTAGCTAGTCCCTTAGCTTAGAGGTAAGAGAGGCCTCTAGAAGTAAGATCTAGACTTAACTAGGCTAGTTTATACTATATATATTAGCTAGTATCCGCTTAAATTATAATAGGAAGGTTACTAGGGATTTATTCTCTTTCTATTAGAAGGTCTATAGTTAAGCTATAGCTTATATCTAGATATTTAGGTCCTTATATATCTAGTCTAGGTAAGCTATAAAGTCCTTAGGGTTATATTTTCCCTTACCCCCCCTAGCTCTATAGAAGGTAGAGACTACTTACTACGCTATAGTATCTAAGTAGGAGTTAATAAGGTACTATACCTCTATATATATAGTATAGAACGCCCTATCTATAGTAATCTTATACCTTATCTATTATACTTAGGTAGTATATTCCTTCTACTTACTTAAAAACTTTAGGGGTAGGGGTAGTAGCTTCTAGTATATTATACTAGGTATTACTAGTACTTTACTAGTAGTACTTATAGGGGTCTATATAGCTATATATTAGCTATTCCCCTACTTAACCCCCTATAACTATTACTTGAGGGACTCTATTACTACTACTAAATTAGCTTATAATAGCTTATCTTAAGTTTTAGCTATATTACTATTACCTATCTTACTAATTAATAGGGAGTATCGCTTAACTTATTATTATTATCATTATAGTAATAAGCTTAAATATATAAGGGGTTAGACCTAAGTTTATTTCAAAAGAGGTTACTATAATATTATTTATTTAAGCTAAAGAGGAAAAGGGGAAGTTTTCCTCTCTAGTAGAGATTTCGCTAGTATATAGGGAATAACTAGGTAAGCCCTAGGTAGGCCCTAGGTAGCTCCTTAAGGTAGTAAACCTAGGCCAGGCCTAGGTAAGCTTAACCTAGGCGTAGCCTATAATAGATTAGTAGATATAAAATATATATTAGAAATAGATTATATATATAAAGCTATTAGGGAAGTTAATTCTAAAGGGGAATAGATTAAGGACTATATTATAATTAAACTACTCCCCGCTTTATAAGACGTTTCTAAAGCAAGTAAGTATAATAAGAACGAACCCTTAGATAGGAAGCCTTTAAATCTATTAGTATAGCTATACTAGGATAGCGGGGAGAGGGCTAATATTAAATAGAGGTCTAATTAAGTATATAACTAGGAGGACTATAGCTAAACTTATTAAAGCTAATAACTATATAATCTACTACTTAGTAACTTATAACTAGGAATAATAGAGAGCGAACCCCGCTCTAGTTACTAGTTTTTACTATAATACTATATAGAGTAAGAGCAGGTATCTAGCTTTTTTAAGACCTTTATGCCTAATTAGTAGAAGGCTTTTTTAGAAGCTAGTATAGGGTACTATACGCTCTATAGCTATATTTATACTACTATTTATAGCATAAAGCCTGCTTATATAACTATAATAATCTATAAACGTCTTACTACTAATAACCTTATTAAGCTATTACGCTTATAGAAGGAACTTTTAAACCTCCTATAGGCGCTCTAAACTCGCTTTAAAGAAGTAGCTAAGGTTAAGATAGGTAAATTATAGTGAATAGATATATATTATTTTATTAATTAAGACATAATAATAAAGAGATTAATCCCTTTAAAATAGGTATTTACTTATAAATTTAAGAAGGATAATATCCTTAATTAATATAAAGCAAGGATTTATATTTAGAGCGATTAGCAAGAGAAGTTACTCCTTAAATAGACTTATATAGCAACCCTTACTACTTATACCTTTAGGGTAGTAATAGTAATTACTATATAATCTAACCTTAAAGTTAAATAATTCGATATTATTAATACGTTCCTAAACGCCTCCTAGGACCTAAATAAAGACCCAATTATTTATAAACTACTAGATAGCTTTAAATAGCCTAGAAAGTGCGTTAAACTATACTACGCGCTCTATAGGCTAAGGGATATACTACTACTCTAGTATAAGGAGTTCTCCTTAACCCTTTATCGCTTAGGCCTTATACCTATAAGCTAAGACCTATATCTCTTTTAGTTAACTAATAAGAAGGTTCTTATTATCTTCTATATAAACAACTTCCTTATTTTCTTTTATAAGAACTATAACGAAGTAGTATAGAGGGTAATTACTAGCCTAAAGAAGGTATATAAGCTTAAGGAGTAAGGCCTAGTTAAGTACTATCTTAGTATTGGGGTTATCTATAACTAAGCTATATAAAAAATATACCTTTCCCACGACTAGTATATTAAGAGGGTTATAAAAGAATTTAACTTACTTAACTTAAGAGCGCTAGTAACCCCCCTTCTAAATATAACGCTTCTAAAGAGTAAAATAGTAGTAATATTATTAGAAGTAAAGGGTTTTTAATAGAGGATTAGCTCTATACTCTATACTATAATTATAATTTAACCTAATTTTAGTTTTATATATTCCTTACTCTTAAGATTCCTAACGAACCCTACTCCTTATTACTACGCTACTACTAGCTAGATTATATAGTACCTATATTATACTTATTACCTTATAATATAGTTTAGTAACTTAGGGGTAGGTAGGTATTACTAATTATAAGTAATACTTTATTTATAAATAATAAGGAGATATAGAGGTTATATTAAGGGTATATAATCTCGCTCTTCGGAGGACTAATCTAGTAGAAAGCTACTTAATAAGCTATAGTTATAATATTAATAATAGAAGTAGAGCTTCTAAGCCTTAAATATACTACTAAGGAAACTATTACGCTTTAGAGGCTATTTAGAGATATTACTCTTAAACTTAGTAATATCTAGAAGATTTATTATAATAGCTAATAGATAATTCGTCTAGTAGTAGGCGAAAAGGAATAAATCTTAATAAGGCTCTAGCATATTAATATCTAGAATATATAGCTATAATAAGAATACGCTCGAGGATCGTTTAGCATAGTATATATACTAATAGATAATATACTAGCTAATAGTCTTATAAAGGTTCTTAACTATAAGAAGTTTAAATAGTTCTATTCGCTCCTTAATCTAAAAGATATATAGAAAATAATTATAATAAATAGGGGTTACTCTAAATAAGTATAAGAAGGCTAGTAGCGCCTAATTTCTAATTAATTTATAGCCTACTAGCTAGGGAGCCTAAAGTCGCTCCTATAAAAGTAAAAGAATATAACTTACCCTAAAGGGCTACCCTAAAACGCTAATCTTCTACTACCTAACCTTAGAGGATTTACTTATACTAATCTATTTAGATATTATATAAGAGTAGTAATACCTCTAGTAAATATATACTAATAAGACTATTAACTATATAGTATATTATAATAGCTATATCGCTAGTAAGCGGATAAGGTATAAGTATACCCGCGCTAATTACTAGGGTTCTAAATAGAACTAGGGCAGGAGATAGAGCGATAACGCTATATATACTAGAACTACTTATTATATTAGGAGTCCTACCCGAACCCTTACTATTACTACCCTTTTTTATTACTATAATCTCCTCTTTCTAGGTAGTAATAGCCTTATATAGCGTAGCTATCTAATAAGCGAGGGATTATAAGTTATATTTAAAGATAGTTAT
Organism: Colletotrichum ledebouriae; assembly: GCA_036785755.1. Taxonomy (NCBI): domain Eukaryota; kingdom Fungi; phylum Ascomycota; class Sordariomycetes; order Glomerellales; family Glomerellaceae; genus Colletotrichum; species Colletotrichum ledebouriae. The sequence continues at coordinate 44,152 of JAVHLU010000647.1, read as the reverse complement.
AGAAACGAAGTATATATAGAATCTTACTTTTCTAACTACTAGATCTTTTAAAGTCTTAGCTTTAGTATATTAGTAGGTTATAATAATAATAGGGGTGCTTATCTATTAATAAGGCACCTTACCCTTATAATAATAGTTATACTTATTTATTATACTAAGTAAGTACCTTCTATCTAATAGGCCTAAGAGCTTGCTTATAATATACTAAAGGTAGCGCTTGCTAAATAGGAGTACTTACTCTACCTCTATACCTCTACTAGGGGGAGGAGGGCGAAGAGGGGGCTCTAAACTACCCTTATTAGTACTCTCCTCTCTATTTATCTCCTTAAGAATTATAATAATAATAAGGTTAGTAATATTCTAGTATATAGTTATAGTAATAAAGAGATTATAACTTATTAGGAGCTATCCTCTTAGATTACTTAGGAGAGTAACCCTAGGGCTTCTTAAGCTATAAACCTTTACTCTTAGAGTTACTCTCTATAAGTTACTTCTATTTCTACTTTCTACTCGCTATAATATATTAATATATTATATATTAATAATAGGAAGGAATAATATATATATAACCTTATTATTACTCTCTAGGAGAGGAGGGCAGGCCCCTCTACCCCTAGCTTTATTCTTACTTTTAGTAATATACGCCTTCTTAAGGGCTATAGCCTAACTAGTCTTGTTTTTAGGGGGTATTTATAAATACGTTAGTATATTATAATAGCTTTAAGATTATTATATAATATAGGCGCACGCGCGCGCGCGTAATAAGGTCATTATTAGGGCTAAAGTTAGATATATATATAGTTATTATATTATATATAGGGAAGAGTTTAAAAAGTAGGAGGGTAGCTAGGTTATTTTATTTAGAGTTAATATAATAGTAGCTACCCTACCTAAGCTAATAAGAGATAATAGATTCTACTACTATTAGTAACAATTAGTAAATAAAGGGTATTATAATAATAATAATAATAATAGTTATAAAGGTAGAAAACTATGATTATTTATACTATATCTATACCTAATATAAACGACTTTACTTTATTATCTCTTTTATAAATAGGCTTATTAATAGGTTATTTATAGATATACTACTTTATATTTAGATATTTTAAAGGATATTGCGTAGTTAGGCGCCTTTTCTAGCTACTACTATATCTAGGGGGGTATATTATAATACCTTTAGTATTATCCCTTCCTACCGCGGTATATAACCTATGCTAGCTCTAGAACGACTCTTTTCTAGGTTCGTTCCTCTAACTATAGTTATGAGTAACTATATTATAGCTACTCTCGTTATAATAGAACAAGCTCTTTAGTAACTACAAATGTGGCCCTATAGGACGTTTCTCAACATATCTGCAGGGAGGCAATGATCTTATCTTAACGTGGAACTGACCACCCTCAACGTGCATGCATATGGTGTGCTGCCAAGAGTGCGGCTGGAATGTGAACATGTGAATATTGGCTGATTGAATAAACCCCGTGTAGATCCTTTTTCAGCTGGAGGCCTTGGCATAGGGACTACTGTGTGCCCTTAAGTCAGTCGTAAACCTCTCGAAGGATGGTGTAATCTTGAATTGAATACTCTTGCGACCTTACAGAAGAAGACTCAACATGAAGTTAGGTTCCTCTCTGTTCCCCGTGTTGGCCTCATCCGCTCTCGGCATCGTCGTCACGCCAGGGAGAACCGACTACGCGATCATCAATAGCGCCATAACCGCTGCCACCCTGAAAGACAACAGATTGATCCCGACAAACTCATCGCTCATAGCGCCAACGCGGCGCAGGGCTGCTGGTCTAGAGGAGGGCTGGTTGGCCGTCGGTACTTTTACCAATGGACCTGTAGGTCTGGAAAGGGGCACGATTCTCACCACAGGAGACGCAGCTTCAGCTGTGCCGGGTGTTATGGGGGACAGGGGATGGGGCTATCGGCAAGATAGCCTGGCCTTGTGTCCTGTCGCACCATCACGCGAGTATTCCATGTTTCGTCTGGAAGTATCTGCGCCATCCGGAGTTAATGGCCTCCGAGTTAATTATCTTTTCGCAGAGGAGTGGGTTAGCTCCCAACGACCTCTCCGTGGGTGCGCGATTATCTAACATGACATTTAGTGGTCGAAGATTCCAAGTCGATGCCGCGCAGGTACTTTTATCCGGCACAACTCCGGTGCCGGAGAGTGTTGTGATTGCGAAAAGAGATCCTCGGATGAAGCCAGGAATACCAGGGGGTGAATTGGGTTTGTCCTACGAAATCACCACCGGCGTGTTCAGCTTCTACGTCCCGTTGAGCTCAGGAACGCAAGACTTGACATTCATGGTGTGCGACAGAGGGGACAGTGGCGGAGATTCGGCTGTGTTATTCAACATCGAGGGCGTGTCTTCATGAGAGCTTGGGCGCTTTCTGGCCAGGACGTGGAGCGGCCAGCAGCATAATGCGCATTTCAACACCAGCACGATTCTATGCTAGTTCACTATGTAACGTCAATGGCTTGTGACTCGATTGGCAGCCGACCGGGCCTTGAGGTCCGACGAGAATTACAGCTACTTCACGTAAGATATACCAGAGAAAGCTTCAAGTGTAACTTGACTGTTGAGCGTTGGTGATAAGATCTGGTGGTGGTTTAAGCGTCAAGAGCATAAACTTCGCATACAGTAGAGAGGATGCCATTACTGTAATGCAAATCAGAACCTTTAAATCTTGCATGACAGTGACATAAATGCATGGTGCTTCCATCTCAAGGATGAGGTGAGAAAATAGTGAGAATGTTCGCAGACGGATGTTTAGGTGGAAAATCAATAATGGCTGGCTATGAAGGCCCTGCCGTCGGTAGCTCACCTTTCCTTGCCACGACGAAGTGACTCCCACCAGTCTTCCGAAAGTCATCTTCTCCATGTCCCTTTGCTTCTTGGTAGGTATAACGCACTTCGCCCTCAGTCTGTCCATCTTTGGGAAAGGCAACGCTCCATCACGAGCCACGTGCTCCAACTCATCCGCAAAATCAAGCTGATCGACCATATACAACTCTTCCGTCACTGGATCATAAACACCATCAGACCTTCCGTCGTCCAAGTCCCAAAGCACCATCTCGAGCGTCCTCAGCTCCGTAGGATCCATCAAAATCCCAAATGCGAGACCCCATCTAACCTTCTGCTCCGGCCGAAACACCCCGAACCGCCCATCGACCGCAACCTCTCGCACCCTCGCCCTCAGATGCTGCGGCATCATCCACTCCCCGTTCCTCCCACCAAACCGCGTGGTCCGGCTCGCGATAACAAGCCCTGTATCCACCACGTCGTCCCTGAACCTGTGCCAATCCCACGCCGAAGACCCGTCCCAGACCACGTTCACGACGTCCCGGGCGGGTCCGGGGCGCCGAAGGCAAGGCACGCGAGGGACCTCGTCTCCCGGCTTACGGCGAAGAGTGGGATATCGCGCCAGGAGCGTATCACGTCCAGCGAGAACCACAGCTGCGTACCGTCGTTCCATATGCCGTCGACCCTCACCCGGCCCTCGATGACGAGGGGTCCTACGCTCAGCAGCAGGATCTCGTCTCGCAGTTCCTTCGGGAGATCTGGGAAGACTGGGAATCCGGAAGCGCCGCTGCTCCCGCCGGACGCCGCTGCGGGGCTTTTGTTGTTGACTCGCGTCGTCGTCGATATCGATTCGTGGTAGTAGTCTACTTCCGCGAACCTGTCGGGATGGTGGGGGACGCAGCGCAGGTGCTTCCGGGCCTGGAGGATGATGCCGTGCCAATCGTGCCGGTTCTGCTCGTCGATGAGTATCTCGAGGTCCCCTCTGGCCTCAGGCGTTCTCGAATCTGAGTAAGGCGAAGGGCGTGTCGGCGACGCGAGTCGTTCGTGGTCGGACGATGCCATTTCGAGGCAACGGTTGGAGGTGGCTGCTCCGCGCGATGGGAAGCTGGCGCCGACGGCCTCTCGTTCTGTGGCTTTAGAGGCGGCCTTTCGCTTTTGCATCACCAGTCTCTGTTGGTGATAAGGAGGAACGGTGGTTAGATTTCTGTCCCTTCGGAAATGCCGGTCGGCTCCTCTAGGGAGCCCGTCAGTTTCCAATCCAATGGATGATGGGGCAGGCTGCGGGTCGAAGGATGCGCCAAGGATGCTGCTCCTTTTTCGCGTGTGCCTGCTTGAGCCAATCGATCTTGATCATCTGTGAAGTACAACCAAGCTTTTCCTGTCGCGAGATGTTCTTCCCAACTGCCGTGTGGTTGGAGCCCCTCAGCCCCTTTCCCCTCGCTTTTTTCTCGCGTCATCCGCGCGTCCAGATCTGTCCAAGTCCTTCAGCCCAGCGGCCACCACGCAGACAATCGAGGGTGGCCCCTTCTGGCCAGGCCCGGTCTAACGCCCAGCCGGGCATAGACCATCCTCACGATGGCTTCTCTAGCCTCCAACCCCCTCAGCTTGTCGACATGCAGGCGCGTCATAGCACCGTCATGGCCTGGAGCCCTACGTGCATGCAGAACCATACGGGCGGGAAGGTCAGTGAGGTTGGGAGAAGGCGAGAGAGACCTGGCCAGACCGTTCCATGGTCAGTCTGACTGGAAAGATAGAGGAGACAAGGGATGAGAGGGATGAGCAACAACTTGGACCCTGGATTCCTCCTCACCTCGAGCCCCGATATCCACGAGTTACGAGTATCAACTTCAGAAACCATGGCTTTTCTTTTCTGCCGAGGGCGACTCCTTTCCTTCGACATATCCGGGTATTCTGCCCGGGACTCTTTCAGCCCGATTGATCCCACGACATCCAAAACAAAACCTGTTCGCTCATCTCCAGCTGCCATCCCAGCTATTCGGCTGATCGGCCCATGGAACGTAGGGATTCCACGCGATATTGTTTCTCCAGGGTAAGACATGCGGGGAAAATATGACAAAGAAACAGGGACTTTCCCCAGTCTCGTACCACGAGATCTGGAAATATCTTACATGTGTCGGTTTGGTTCTATGAAAATAAACATTTGGGGTGGAAATACCGTCTCATGCCGTCTCCTCGGGATGAGTAACGGGGCCAGAGTGATACAGGTACCGAGAACTCAGATTTCGCCCACATCCATGCCCCGCTTAGTCCAGCTGGCGAACCTCGGAGATTGAAGGCCAAACGCATAGACAGCCTTTGTGGACTTCAGCTGATCCATGGCGAGATACCACTCGGACGATTTCGACTGTGATCAATCTCACTTGTGCGGAGGAGGGTCCTGGGGCGTGCGCGAGATTTTCAATCACGATCAGAGGAGTGCAAACTGGACGCGAAAGGCTTGATGAGGCTTGATAAAGTGTGTGATAATGTGGAATGTAAGTTGCCTTTGGACTTCGTCCTGTAAACTATGTACTAAGAACTATAGGGCGGAGTTAAGCCGCTGGGTATCCAAGCCAATGCCTGATTTCATGCCATAAACACCCTCCAAGCGTCGCAGATGTACCTTTCTGACGACTTCCGAATTTTGATGCTGCCTTCCATGTCTCATCTGTAGTCATACTTGTCATAAGAATAATGCTTCAACGCCATTGACGTCCTCAGGCGTTGGCAGCCACAATGCCTGATCTCAGACCGCTAGTTGATGCCTTCTCCCTCAGCGAGGGGGCCGGGTTTACAGGCCTCCTCAGTCTCAGCTCGAGGAAGTGGCCAACGACGCTCCTGATTTGCTCCTCGAATCCTTGGAGCTTAAACCCAAAAATCGCCTCTGTGGCGGATGAGTCGAAATCGATGGGAGTGGTGCCCACGGATCCGCTGCTTCTGATCATCTTCCTCTCGACGGCCTCGGGGAAGCTTCTCTTCGCAATCAGCTTGGCGTCGTTCCACCGTGCCTTGGTGCTGAGGATGTAGCTCCTGTTGCCGGGAATGGTGGGAAGAAGGGCCTGGACGTGGGCGCGGGCGACATCGTCAACGTGAACGGTGGCACCGGCGAAGGCGCATCCCCACTTCTTGCCCAGGAGCGTGGCAAGTACGACTGCGTTGGTGCCCTTCATCGCCTCCCCAATGGTCGTGGCCACGTCGTTGTGTCCGAGGACGAAGGACGGGTGAAAGTGGACGACGTCGAAGTTAGGCTTCTCCCTCGCCAACCACGCCTCGGCGCTGAGGAGAGCCGCAACCTTGCTTGCAGCGTAGGCTGCGAACTCGCTCTCGTACGGCTCAGGCTTGAACCCCGCCCTCTCCGATGGCAGAACTGCCTTGCCGCGCCGCTCATGGCCTTCCATTTGCGCTACTGAGAGCAGGGCAACGACGGAGCTGGTGATGACCACGCGGCGGACGGTGCCTGCGCGTTTTGCGGCCTCGAGCATGCCTAATGTGCCTCGCATGGCGGGCTGAATGAAGTACTCTTGGTGCTGCTCCGGCGGCACCGAATCTGCTGTTGCCAGGGGAGAAGCGGAGTGTATCACGTAGGAAACGCCGCGGATGGCCTCGTCGTAGGCGCCATCTGCGGTGATGTCCGGGACGATCGTGAAGTTGAGGCGCGCGCGAGGAAGGTTCAATGCGATGATTTGTGGCCTCGAGCGGATGAAAGCTGCCTTGGCTTCTGATCGTACTGCGCAGCGGACGGTGTGACCTGCGCGGAGGGCGTGAAGCAGAACGCAGAAGCCAATGTGGCCCGTGGCACCTGTGATGAGCAGCAGCTCATCTGGTAGAATACACAGCATCGTTGCCGTTGTTGAGAGATGCGAGTACGGCGGTGAAGGAAAGGTGATGTTTCAAGAAGCTGTTCTTGGATGACGGGAACCAGTGGAGGGTATCCGTCAGGAACGAGTACGACTGTAGTAATAGCAGTCGAAAATGTTGCTTGGTAAGTGATAGCGAAGCCTCTCGGGAAAATGGTGCGAACGAAGAAGACGAAAGGGGGAATCATATATCTATATTCGGGCAGAGGCGTTCCCACCACATCTTGCCTCCACGTTCCCTCGGTATGGCCGGGCTTCCCTCCCAAACAGTAATTTCAGATAGACCAACACCATGAGCGGGGGTGTGTGGACAAAGCGGAAGCCAAGTTCGTCCCAGGAAACCAATTCAAGGACAATAGTTGGATATTAGGCCACGGCTCTACCTCCATGAGTTGAGGGAGGCGACTTTGGACTCAATGGTGGCTTGTCTGCGCTTGCGCGGTGCTTCCCCATGAGTCTGTGTGTAAGTTGACCGAGGCAGAGGATTAGTTCGTCCCCGTGGCTAGCCACACCTTGCTCTCATTTGCCGGGAGAGAAGGTTCCTGCACTGCACATGTAGGGCTGTCGTGGCTCTGCACTACCCTAACAGGTCACGCAAGTTCACGCGGTGCGCAGGACGTTAACAGTTCGGTTAGTCGCTCGAAGACACATACCCGAGTGGTTGAACCGGGCGTGTACTACGTAGTGGCGTTCGTCGAGCCGCACTGACCGGCGCTTCCGGCGCGTCCGGCATCATCCCTCCTCAGTCAGCACCAAGTCTGCGGAGTGGACTCGGCCAGGAAACTGCAATTCGATGAAGAAAGAAGGGGCATTAGGGTGCAGCATCGTAGCCAAGCTTGCATATCCTGGAAGAAGGCTGCGAGACTCACAAAAAACTTCACACCCCTCAGTTTGATGACTTCATGCTGAAGCTCGGCAGCCCGAGAGCTCCGTCGTTCTTCATTCATTCGTCGAATGAGAGTAGCTGCACAACTCAAGCACTGAAGGTTGGAGCTACGCAGCATAGTTTGGTATCAGAACACCGCCAGCCATCAAGCCAAGCTGAATCACTTAGCTTCACTGTGGCGCGTCCTAGTTGTGCGATTGGGTATCAAAGTGCACACCACGTCGAGCAGGGGTGGCGGGACCGTTCGATTGGCGATAACGGGCGAGCAGCATTGCTGCAAGAGCCAGCATCCTGGGGATCTGCTTCTACTTTTCGTCTTTTCTTCTGGGCCCCTTTCCCGCCCCCTTGAGTCGAAAAGTTGAGATGGTGGCCGTGAAAACGCGGCAGTGTTCAAGTGAGACAAAAGTTGAAGTCTTTATTCCCAACTTTCCTCGGCCAAGCTTTCGGGTCCGTCGGTAGTTTCCCACGGCCGACGACGGCAATGATGCCCTGTTGGGAATACTCGTCGACGCCATTAAATTATTGGCTCAGAGCCTGGCGACTCTCGTTAACGTCAGCCCATCCTCCCGCAACCTTCAGTCTTCGTGGACATCGGGAGATCGGCAGTCTGCCACCCACACAAGCTCGCTACCGATAATCCGGGCCGCCAGAAAACGCCCCCTTCCGTCCCAGTGCACCTTTTCCCCTCTCCTTCGATCCCTCAGCGTCGCACTGAAGTGGGGGGGGATTGTGAGGATCGAGGAGCCCAGCGAGCAGCAAGCCAGCACGCCAGTAGGCAGAGGCCTGGACCGTTGCGGGTCAGAACTGTTGGCTGCCTTTCGACACACGAGCCCCAGGATCGTTGGGTGAGACAGCAGCGCGGCGCCTCGTCTCATCATCAACGCCTCTTGACCAAATGCATGTGCGAGCACAAAATTGTACAAAATTGCACAACATCCGCAAGGGGACCGCGTTTAGCCTCCAATGCCATGCTTGTCAGCTGAGCACCGCGGGGTGGAAGATACACCAGAAGACCACCATGGGCCAAGGCGCGCCACGGGCCCCCTGCTTCTGGCCACTTTTGTCTCGCGCCTCAGCGACTGGTCCATCTGTGCTCGTACACAAGCCTCCGTCTCAACTTGTTGTTGTATTAAGGCGCGGAGTCAGACATTGAGGGGAAGCAGCTGAAAAGAAGCCCTCAGAAATAATTGTTGGTTGGTCGTCAAGCAATTGTGACACAGAAGAAAAAAAACAACGGAAGCTGTGAATTGTCAGGCTAACATGCGCCCAATGTTTGAAGAAGTCTATTCGCTGGCTCGTTGTTTGGGGTGAGATGAGTACGGGACAGCAACACTCCCAAGCGTGACGATTCATGCATCTTTTCGGGCCGCGGAACCAGACGATGCAGTTCCGCTCACTTCTTGCACATGGCGAAGATCATTGCTGTGCTGAATGCCGATCAGCTTCCTTATTCCTTTGCATCCTGCCATCCATGCAAATCCGTCCGGAGCTGTGCTAATGCAGTGGTAAGGGATGGAGGACTCGAATGAGTGCGGGGACCCACGCAAAAAAGGGGTCCCTTGTCCTTGACCGCGATGTTTGGGATGGCTCCTCAGCTCTTCGTCAGGTACACCGCGATCTCCCTCCTCCTTCAAGTCAGACAAGATGATTTCACTTTGGAATGAACCAGTCCCTGAGCGACGGAATCAGCCATGGCCGCGTATTAGAAGCTCGCCAATCGCAGTGTTACGGATGTGGCGAGGTGATTGGCAACGAGCTATAAGCCAGCGTTCGCGTTGGCTTCTTGATCAGCGCGTCGAAGCTGCGCCGGCGCCTCCCGCCAAGAAGAGGCCCCAGAGGACGGAGGAGCCTGCCGAGAATGACCCTCCTTAGCGGACTCGGCCCCGCAGCTGCAGGCCGGAACTCACCCGTTTATCCCGGGAGGCAAAAAAGCCATGCGAGAACGGAAGAAGCCGCGGTACGTCGTCTGAAGGTTTAGCCGAGATACATCCGCCGAGAGGCTTAGCTGCTTGGCTGCCACCGTTCTGCTCAAAATCGTCGGGACCGAATGCTAACAGAGGCAGGTTGACATCATATCTGTGGCTGAGCCTCTGAGGACGCGGTTTGCCCCTTCACGTCGACGTGACGACTCGAATTTTTATTTTTTCTGGATGATCGGACGGATATTTTTGGTCTGCGATCGTGACGCGTCAAACGCTCACTGTCGCGCGTCCATGTTGGGCACGTAGAGCGGGAATCTCCCGTGTGGCCGTCACCTGTCGTCGCAGTTCAGCTGAGCAGCGAACAAGTCGAATATTGGCATCATGTCGTGTTGCCAGTCGCTAATGCCAGATAATACGCGACACGGAGTAATTCACTTTTTGTCCGGGACTTCTCGGCCGGATCGACAATGTTTCTTTTGTCGAGGTCAGGGAACGTCTCACCCTAGGAACTAGGAACGGTTGGGCATCGGTTCAAAACCACCAGTCGAAAGTCTTCCGACGATCTCGCATCTGTGCTCCTGCCGCTCACACATGTCTCCACTACCTCGCGCGAGGTTACGCCATTCCTTGTCGGCGAGAGTTTGATTGATCACGCTGCAAGATCACAGCGGGACTTTGACAGGCGCCGCCTGGGCACAATCTTCGGACAGCAACACCGTCGTTCGGTCCCGACCCGTCAGTGGAGAACAATGTGGTTGACCGTCACGTTTGCGCCGGCAGTTATCCGCCCCCAGGCGCCAACTTTGCAGCCTCTCCTACGGCGTTGACGTGTCCAAAAGGTTCTTCGAGCTGTAGATCGAGGGCCGTCTGTCGCCGAAACTTTTGCTAAGCCACAGCCAAAGGCAGGCCCGGTGACGAATTGAGGAGTCATTCCGTCACTCGCCACTCTGAAAACCGTAACCGTCGCCCCGGCCGCACAGAGAGGAAACTCTGGCTGTTCCGCGCTGCTTGTATTGCTGAGATCGACTGGTAGGAGTGTAGAGGTATTCTGTGATGCCGGCCGACATACCCATATGCTTGACGGATTTGATTCCACAGCGCTTACATGAAGCAGTGGTCATGCAGTCAATCATTCGATGATATCGTTGTTGGCCAGGAACAACAGCGCCATTGCCTAGCTTCGCTGGAGATATCGCTGTAGCTTAGATGAAGTCGCCGCTGTATGTTGTTTTAGCAGCATCTGTTTACGGCTCTGGTGCGACGTGGCGAGGAAATTCGGACCGCGCGTGTGAGGCGCTTCGAGGCACTGACGGAGAAGCAGATTGATCTTTGGAACCTCAATTCCAATCGAGGCATCACGGATTGTCAGGGGGAATGGATCTTCGCAGCCAGTTGATTGGTCTCTGGTGCCTCGCCAGGCCAGGGTCTGTCTGGACCGTTCCATGGCGAGCAAGGGAGTGGCGTTCCGCGTGTTGGCGCAATCGGAGTGTTTTCCGACCGGGATGTGGAAGAAAATTTTGTTTGATGGGTTGACAGCAAGGTGAGCCTGTGGCTGAATCTTTTTTAACTTGAGGCGGAGACGGAGTCTCGCCAGTTTGCGTGGGCATTGCCACAGTAATTGAGAGGCTGGGTAACTGGGAATGTTTCCTGAAAGTTGAGATGATTATTCTTCGAAGATGACTGAAGGATTACGACAGACGGTGGGACCGAAACTTATAATCCCCACTGTGGATGTTGTCGCGATAGCTTCGGAGTCGACGGATGCCGTCAATAGCGAGGTCAAGTTGCGTGATGCTTGAGAAAAGGGAGAGTCGGACAGAATCGCCAAAAGATGTTTGATTAAGGAAGAGAGGATCCTGTTAGTCTGCGTCGACTCTCACGACTCGCCCGGAAATGGAAGGGCCGGCTGCCTCAGGTCACAATGGAAGATTTATCTAATCGTGATAAGACAAGAGACATTCGGGAAAGCACGCTATACCTCAATCGGCAGACCAGCAAGGAACGTACCCAAGACGGCGAAATGCAGCTTTCCCAGTTTCCCATCAGCGACCCTAGTCTGCCTAGCTTCCCGGTCGACAATCTCGATCCCTCAATCGACCCCGCGGTCTCGCCACTCGGTCGACCTCCCTTCCACCTGGAACTCAGTTCCCTGGGCAAGGCAAGCTTTAGCTCTGCATCTCCAACGATCCCGTCGTTTTGCGCCGACCATCGATTTTTCAAATCCCCTCTGTCGAGGGCGAAGAAAAGAAAGAAAAAAGGGCCACGCTAGGGTAGCATCCTACGCGCTGGAAGCCTCCGCATCTGTTCGTGTCTGTCGCACCGAACACTTTGGAAGCGGAACCGGCAAGCTAGCTGGAAGACCTTGACCTTGACCTTGCAAGCTCGCAGCTCCAACGTCCTAGCACGGCACAAACTCCCATGCGATTTTTCACTTTGCCATCCAAATCTCCAATTTTCGCCTCGACTCCCGGATTCTTCCCCGCCAAGCTGTCCGCATCGTCAAGTTGAACGCTGATTCCCCCTTCGAACATATGTCAGCATGCTGCCCTGAGTGCTGCAGAGCCGCATCCGACAATCATTTTTCCCACAGCCAACCTTTTCACGCATCAACGTGTCAACCTCGCCCAAGATATCAACTTGCATACATCGTACGCCTGGATTGCAAGAGGCTGGTGGTGGCAAACCAGTCACCAGTCCAACATGGCCGGTGGCCAATCCAACGAGGATCTTGTCGAGGCCGCGAGGGAGCGAGAGACTTACAGGTGATTCCCCCCTTTGTCGCTTAGAAGTCTTTTGGAGTAAATGCTAACCTTGGACTCGAAGATACGACACGTCTCTCATAGCTGCCACCAAGTTGAACGACCCTTCCAACCTGGTTCCGCCCTCCGAGCTACGGTCGTCTCCCGACGCTGCCCTTACCGCCTTCGCCCAACTCGGTGCATTGCGCATGGGAGCCACTCGAGCCCTAATATCTCTCTTCGACAGAAAGTATCAATACATCATTGCCGAAGCAACACCCTCCCTATCCCTGGTCCCAAATGCCACTACCGCCGACTGCGATGATGGAGAAAAGTTGTGGCTGTGCGGAACTGCCATGCCCCGTTCTCACGGCATTTGTGAATCTGTTCTCGTGGCTCCCCGTCGACGGGAAAGTCAAGCCTCGACTGCCGGCGGCCTCAATGTGGTCGTAGTAGCCGATCTGGCAACTGATCCCAGGTTCTCGGACAAGGCCCTGTGCAAGGAATGGCCACGCCCTCGGTTCTACGCGGGAGTCCCGATTAAATCGCGCCGAGGTACCAGCATCGGTGTCTTTTCTATCTGGTCCCACGAGCCACGCCAAGAATTAGACACTGTCTCTGTTCAGCTTTTGAGGGGGCTTTCGAAGACTGTTACCGATCACCTCGACTCTCGCCAAACAAGCGAAGGACATACAAGGGCAGTGAGAATGCTCCGCGGCATGGGCAGCTTTGTGGAAGGAAAGGCTACCATGTCCAGGCTCGGTTCGCAACCCGCCGCCTTCGAAAACGACCTTTCGATAGAGGGTGCTCTGAACCAGAATCAACAGCGACTGCAGGGCGAGAAAGAAGCAGAGGAAGCGTATGAGGGCACTTCCGAGTTCACGCCAGCTGCTGCTTCGCCTGCTGCTTCGCCTGCTGCTTCGCCTGCTGCCAGTCCCAAAAAATCCCCAACTCCCGTCCAACCGCGGAGCTCTGAACAAACAATGCTTTCCTCTGACAATTGCGCAAACATGGTGTCTTCGGGATCGTTTTCTGGCAAGCTCAAAGACGACAGCCGACCGGATGATGTACGGCACATCTTCTCGAAAGCATCAAACATAATCCGCGAATCCATCCAGGTCGAAGGAGCTTTATTTCTGGACGCCTCCATTGGCTCCTTCGCTGGCCTAGCAAAGACGGCTTCTTCTGGGAGCATGAGCTCCTCGTCTAGTAGCGACGAACAGAGCAGGAGAGCTCCTGCCAGGACCACTAGTATTCCAGGGGACCCCGATGTGCCATGCCGCATCCTCGGTCATTCGAACTCGGTATCCTCTAGCATTGACCGGGAGCCTGCCTCTCGGGACCACCCACACTTTTCCGAGCGCTTCCTTGCCAAATTACTTCATCGATACCCAGAAGGACGGACTTTCTCGTTCGACGAGAACGGCTCACTTCAGTCATCTGACTTCTCGGACGAAGAAACTGCCAAAGCCTTGTCGCCACTAGTCGAAGAAGCAGCGTCAGCCCCGCCACTGTCCGATCGAACTCGTAAGCGGAACAGGAGACTCCTCTCCCGCCGAAACGAAGCCGCAATGCTTATGGGACTATTTTCGGGTGCACGAAGTGTTGCTATGGTTCCGCTGTGGGACGCTCAAAAGCAACGATGGTATGCTGGGGGCTTCGTCTACACCAAGACTCCCACACGAGTTCTTACGGCTGAGGGGGAGCTGAGTTATCTGCGCGCCTTTGGTACTGTCATCATGTCTGAGGTTGCAAGACACAACGCTCGGATAGTGGACAAGGCAAAGTCCGACTTACTGAGCTCCCTTTCCCACGAACTCCGGTCGCCGCTGCACGGCATTCTGCTCGGGGCGGAGTTGATGCAAGACACAACGCTTGATGCCTTTCAGGGAGACGTCCTTCATTCGGTAGAGACGTGCGGGCGTACCTTATTAGACACACTGGACCATCTTCTGGATTATAGTAAGCTGGGGAACTTCTTGCGGCCGACCACGCAGCGTCGTAACAGTACAGCGGAAGCGGATCGTGGGCTCCGCAGCAATAACAAGAAATTCACAAAAGAGGCTGGAATGATGAGTCTGAGCAAGAACTGTAACATAGATGTGTTGGCAGAAGAGGTTCGTGGTTCTCCTACCTTTTGAGATATTGTGAATGTCTAATTTTTGCCATTGCAGGTTATCGAAAGCATGTGTGCCGGCTTCAGCTTTCAGCGATTTGCTGTTGCCCAGCTGGCTGGCAGTCGGACCTCGGAATATGCGGACGCCAATACCCTCCGACGACTTGACGGCATGCAGGCACTGGAGAACATGTCATCGCAAGATAACAAAGCGGGAGACGCACAGCTGCTGCTGGGAGAAGTCTCAGTAACGTATGATGTCAATCCGGCCTCGTCGTGGCGTTTCCATACGCAGCCTGGTGCTCTTCGCAGGGTAAGAAGCTGCCGCTCTGTTGTCGAGCTTGGGACTAATGATAGCCAGATTTTGCTCAATATCCTTGGAAACGCGCTTAAGTACACTGCGAAGGGCTACGTCAACGTTCGCTTGAATCAGGCAGACGCGGACCAGCCTGGTTGTCGAGAAGTTCACGTCGTCGTGACCGACACGGGGAAAGGAATGAGTGAGGACTACCTTCGCTACCACTTCGCTGCGCCCTTCTACCAAGAGGACACGCTGTCTGCGGGTACCGGACTTGGATTGAGTCTCGTAAAAGAAGTGGTTACTCGTCTAGGTGGCTCCATCGAAGTTCGGAGTAAGCTTGGCAAAGGAACCAGGGTGACTGTCAAGCTACCCTTGCATGAAGCTGAGCCCCCCTCGCCGAAAACGAGCATCCCGAAAACACAGAATTTTGACGACTTCAGAGCGCAAGTCAGCGAGCTCAAGGGACTCCGAGTTCGTCAACTAGGGTTCCCGCATGACAAGAGGACAGATGACGACAACGAACTATCCTGGGATGTTCTAAGCGAGGGAGCCCTCATCGCGAACACGTGCCGCGAATGGCTCCAGATGCAAGTCGTCGACGAGACGTCTGAGGAAAAGCTCATGCCCGATCTTGTCTTGGCAACAGAGCGAAATCTTGACCGGCTTCTCTCCGAGAGGCGGCGTGGTATTGTTTCTACTCCTGTGGTTGTCGTGTGCCGCAACGCTTTAATTGCCAGACAACTAGCAACTTCTCCAAGATTCACCGGTCGACGCGTCGTGTTCGAGTTCGTATCTCAGCCGTAAGTTCTCGTACCCCCCCGATGTACCGGTTTCAGTCAGACTCATCAACCACGATGTCAGCATTGGGCCGAGAAATTTGGCTCGAATTTTGCTTCTGAGCTTCCGTCGATGGACTAAATTACAGGCATCTGCGATCCGCACTCCTACAGCCTATTCTCTCGTCAGCGCCGAGTACACGCCGTACGGGCAATCCGACATGCCATCCTCGCAAGATCTGCCCTCGGCAACGGGGTTAAGCAGCACAGAAGCAGTTTCGGACAGGACCGAGTATTTCCAAGCGGCAGACGTGCCTGCAGAAGCATCAACTGCCGAAGCATCTTCCGCCGAAGCAACAGAGAAGGACGAGGGGAGCACAAGCGCGACGGCACTGCCAGCGCGACCACGCTTCCGATCGTTAATCCCGACGCCAGGACATCCAGAAGCCAACAAGTCTCCCGATAATAGCGACAGCGGTGCGGATCTCTTCCTCCTCGTCGACGACAACCCTCTCAACGTTCGGATTCTGGAATCGTACATGAAGAAGCTGGGCCACAAATACACGACAGCGGTGGACGGGAAACAGGCGTTTGAGGCCTTCGCAGGTAGTGCTGGCCGGTATAAGTGCGTATTCATGGACATCTCCATGCCTGTCATGGATGGATTTGAGGCAACGCGAGAGATTCGCGTGTTTGAGACGCAGAAGAACCTGCCTCGCTCGCAGATCTTTGCGCTGAGTGGCTTGGCATCGGCCAGCGCACAAGAGGAGGCTTTCGCGAGCGGCATCGACCTCTTCCTTACGAAACCAGTCAAGCTGAAAGAGCTGAGCAGGATTCTAGAAACGAGAGATCTTGCCTGATGTATTTTTTTCTTTAGATGAACGAGCAGCATGATCATTGGAGCGGGTGGATCTTGCTGGCAAATACCCACGTCGTCAGCGGACTGGTTTGGCCGGAGTTCTAAGTTGTCAAAACGATGCGTTGAACTCACTCAAAAATATAATTGCACCTTGGCATCATAAATCATGTTAGTGCTATGGTGCGTGGTATTCCCTCCTTGTGTTCTTCGTTACTACGACGCGTATGGGTCTGAATTCCGTGATGCCAAAATAATAAGACCACATCGGCAGAGGCGACGGCGTGACGGTGCTATACGCAGTGTCGCAGCCGGAAGTAGATGAAACCCGCTACTGAGCTCAAAATTATCCCCTTGCTCAAGCTGACGCAGGTTTGCGACCGACGTGAACAATAATCTTGCCCCTGGCTCGGCCTTCCCTGAGCTTCCGGTATGCCTCGGGAACTTGTTCAAAAGAGAACGAAGAGTCGATCACGGCCCTGATCTTCCCGCTCGCCATCCACTCCCCTATCTGCCGAAAGTATTCGGCGGCATTCTTCTGCTGAACGAAGTAGAACCCCCCACCTCCCAAGATCGTCGGACGAAGCTGCTTGGCCATCGTCGAGAAGATTCCAGAGAGTGTCAATCTCGCACCAACACCCACGAGAACAAACGTCCCTCCAGGCTTGAGGTAGTGACTGCTGTTGTCGCATAGCTCGGTCGTACTCCCCACGTTATCGATCACCAGATCAAACACCTTCCCCCGCGCTCTCAGGTTGGCCACGACGTCTTCCTTTTTGTAATCGATCACCTTGTCCGCGCCGAGCTGCTTGCACAGCTCGACGTTGCCGCTGGAGCACGTCGCCACGACGTCGGCGCCCAGCGCCTTGGCGATCTGGATCCCCCACGTCCCGGTCCCGCCGCTGCCGCCGTTGATGAGGACCTTGGCGCCGGGCCGCAGGGTCTCTGGCATCAGCGACTGGTACGCCGTCGTCGCGGCCGTCCCGACCGCGGCGGCGTGGTCGGGGTCGACGCCGGCGGGGACGGCGGCGCAGTTGAAGCCCGGTATGACGAGGTATTCCCCGAGGACCCCGCGCTGGCCGATGATGGCCACGCCGCCGAAGACCAGCTGGCCCTCTTCGAAAGCGGTGTTGTTGTGCGAGGGGTGGACGCCGACGACGCGGCCGCAGAAATCCATCCCCGGGGTCGCGGGGCGGGAGACCAGCAGGCGGCCGATGAGTGGCGTCTCGGGCATCTTGTAGTCTACGGGGTTGAGGGACGCGCTGATGACCTGCACGAGGAGCTCGTCTTTTCGGAGTGCGGACTTGGTTGGGATTGGCGCGTCTTCTTTCAGGGTGAGGCAGTCCTCGAACTTGGCGTCGATGGCTGAGTATCGCCAGGTTCTCATTGTCTCCGCCATTTTGATGGCCTTTGCACGGTACCGGGTAGATAGTGTGTCGTGGCTAATGGAATGAAGATAGATAGCGGTGTTGAAATGTTGCAAGCGCCGACAGGCTTGATGCACCTTGTATCGTCTTTAACCACGCAGCATCTGGCTGTTGTTGCTGTTTTTGTTGTTGTCGTCGTCTTGGGTAAGCAGCAACTCCGCGTCGGGTGATGCGGCGCATGGGGTGCCTAAATAGCGGAGCGGGGTTGTCCCACCCCGGCTATAATGGCTCCGTTAGAATTGCCGGGGTTGTGGCGACTCCGAAAGTGGTAAAAAGACCCGATAGTCGTGGAGATGGCGGCGGCTGTTCGCCGTATTCGCGTTCGTAAGGATCTCGCCGCGAAAGCTCTCTTGTCGACTTGTTTCGGGTTCAATTTCCAACGCGTCGAAAATTGTTTTTAGTCTTCACGGCAAAAAACTGGTGATAGCTTGACTCGGCCGGTGTTTTGCGCAGAGTCCAGTGCGGAAGAAACCACTCTACACAATGCGCATTCAATCCGTGGACTGTTTGTTCTGATCCATGGTTGCGGAACTGAGCATTCTTCTGTTGAATGCGACGTGCCGTGATAGTCCCATAAATACGTGAGTGATACGTTGTGCTTTCTTTGATCCGACGGTGAGGTTTCCGGCACGGCGGTCCATTTTGATGTCAGCAAGTCTCCCACGATACACATCTGGTAACCCCGATGCAGCTGTTCGCGACGTTGACGTCTCCACTGAGCAACACCAAGGCCCCGGTTAGAAGTCGACGTCATGGTGCGTGCGCACGAGACTGACGATGCCGGGGTGCGGTCCGGGCCCCGCTTTAAGGAAGGTAGCGATTGACGACAGCACAGCTATACCCCTGGAGGTGCGCTTCCTTTGCATGCTCCGGTTCCGACGGATTTTGAGAAATTCTAGGCCTGGTGTCGGGTGCCTGGGCTTACGCTCCACGGCGACTGGCCGGCAAGATTGGCCGGTTGTCACACTAGCCCACAGGGCACTACATTATGTAAGCCCACATTACGATATATAGATACATCCGCCCATTAGGCATCCATAGTTAGCAATACAAGGATTACACACACACCTAAAGGATACCCTCACAGTTAGTAGCACGACGAAAGTCGATCTAGCGGCCTCATTTAGCGCCAATTTTTTATTTATATTAAACGAGGAACCAGACAAGACTATTATTAACTACCGAATCCGACTACATCAGTCGAGATTAAACGATTAAGGTTATATCGAATCGACTACTACCACATTACCCTACCCCTAACTATAACATTACCGCATCGCCACTATAACTCTATCTAACTTCACCCCCCCCCCCCCCCCCCGCTATATCTAGTTCTATCGGGACCCCTACCCTTCTACCCTATTAGACTACGCTATACGACTCGTCATATATCGAAGACTTTCACTGCCTAATATTATTAATCGACCTTATTACTAACTCCCGATATCTCCTGCGTTTCGCTATAGATTTAAAGTCATAATAGGTAACTAACGACGATATAGAAATAGCTATAACTATCGTAGCTATAACTGATCTACTATTAAACGAAAATCGATTTATAATACCCTACGTAGTTAAATAGAACTTAACGAGGACCTTTAAATCCTTTATTAGAAACTAGCGATATAGGGCGGCTATATATTAGGAACGGCTAGAACCGGTTCTACCCGCTCCAAACGCCCTATCCAAACCACGACTAGTCTCCCGAGGAAGTATCAAGACTAACTTATAACCTTAATTAACTTAACCTCTATATATCCCTATAACCTCGCTAGCTACACGACCTAGTTAGCCTTAGTAGTAATTTATATATTAGTCCTATTAAGTTTAATAAAACCTATTGATATTCCTACTTAACGTTACTCTTTAATAGCTCCTCTACTATAATATCCCATGATATAGAGATACTATATCAAGAACCTAATTAATATAGCAGGAACCGATCCCTATCTAGATCGCCTATTATATTATAGAATCTACTTTTAGCTAACGTAGTAGTAGCTATAATTATAGTAGGAATAAATAATTAATAATAAGCTATGAATTAGGACTTCGTAGCTATAATAGCTAAAGCCTTTAGATAATAAAACGAAGCCTAACCTTACTAACCTCCTTATAATAATAATAATAGTAGTAACGCTTCCCTATGATCTACTAATATAGGCATCTTTAACCCCGAAGCGAAGGACCCCTACTACTTAGGAATAGTATTAGATAGCAAATTAACTATATATACTAATATCTACGCCTTTACTAATCGTTTACTCGATCTTGCTATTACTAAATCCGACGCCTAAGTATAGGAAGTATAGACCTAATATCTCTAAGGTTCTATATTAGTATAGTACTTATAGGTTCTCACGGATATCGACTGCGAACTACTACGCACTACTACTATTAAAGTTATTACTACTAAACTACTAGAACGCTTCAAACCGCACTATAGTAATATAATATCCTATTAGAAGTTATTATTATACGGCCTCGTAGATATAAGTAATAAGGATATCCTAGCTTACGCTTAATTTATAATCTAAGATATAAAGGTATATAGAATAACCGAAGTCCTATCCTAGCTACGAGCAATCCACGAATCGTTCAATAGCGCTATTAAATCCCTCGTTCTACCTCCCGACGATATAACTATACTTAATAGCTTTTTATAGTTAGTTAGACGTTATACATCAATAATAAAGACGTTAGTAGCAGAACGTAGGCTATAATTTCGATATCTCTATAATAATACTAACTACTAACTAGGTAAGACTAGCGATACTCGTCTTTTAGATAACTATAATAGTCGCCCTATTGTTATTAGAAGGAATCCTAATGCTAATAGACTATAGAGTTTATTAGCTAGTAGACTTAATTAAGGCAGATTCCCCTATTAGAACTAATAGAATAACTATAATCCTATTTAATAAGATCCTCCTTAACTATCCTAGCCGACGTTAAGTTTCTAACTAACGTAGAACTAACCTAATTAGAACACTAGATACCCTACGTTATATTAATTTAACTAAAACCGATATAATAACTAATCTAACTAAGATTAGAAGCTAATCCCTAAGAACCGACGTCTCAGATAGAGCAATAATAACAATACGCTAAACCAGGGCACTCCCGTGAAAGCAAATTAGGCCTAATAATAACTATAGCAGCAGTTAGCATACTATAGAGAGACAACCCTATTATCTTCCTTATTAGCTTATAATAATCTATAACACGACGGCTAATAATCCCCGTTAGTATCTAATAATATAGACGAACCCCACGTTATAACCTATAACGACTTTATCCACATAGAGTCTACGCCTGAATAGATTAAACCTAGTAGTAACTTCGACTTTACTAGAGACCACGATAGATATAAAGATACCTATTTTATAGCTACGACACCCCCTAAACGATCCTACCCTATAATAAACTAGAAATACCGCTTCTGCAAGCAATAATTCCCTAGAACTAACTAACTATATAAGTATATTTAACGCAATTATATATTGGATACTCAGACTACTAACTCCATAGCATAGTTTAGAGACTTATAGATAACTAATCTACCTATAACTACCTATATAATAACTAAACCTCCTATCCGAATTATATCGTTAGTTAATATATCTACCTAGATTAGAGCTAGATTCAGCTTTTGGTTATAGTTATACCTACGCTACTAGATCACACCTAACCTAAACTAACCCTCTACCTAACTTAATATCTATATAGATACTAGATACTTATCTTCCCTACTAGATAGAACTACGTTTAACTAATACTAGCCTATGACTAATATTTATATTTAATCTATACTACTTATAGTTAAAGGCATTAGTAAAGATACCTATTATATAGATCAATACGTAGTTCTAGATCTGTATTTTTAAGGTACCTAACTATTTACTAGTAAACCTACTATAGCGTCTATCTAATGAGAAGTATCTATTATAAATAATCTATCCGCTAACCTACTTATTAGTATAGATTATCTTAGTCCTAAGCAATTCGATATCCTTAATAGCAAGGGTTATACTATAATTAGTTTATATAGTATTAAGATCCTAATAGCAGTATAGCATAACGAAGCCCGCTATAAAGCTAGAGTATTAGCTAAGGATATAACCGTAATACTAGCCAATACTACTATATAACCACCCGTACATTATACGATCTCAAACTATTGAGCTCGGAATTACGCCGCAGCCCCTTCGCAAAAAGACTACAATAAATTCACCTAGTTCGCAGGTATAATTCGGGAAATACTATATAGGTATTTTAACCTATACCCTCTACTAGTTAAGGAAAATAATATAGGAACCCTATACGTTCCTACTACTCGCAAGCAAACCCTCTGAACATTATAGAGTCGGACGCGCGCCGCACCGGGGCCGATTACATTGGAGCCGAACGGGCTACTGAGGCTCTCGTGGCAAAGCCACTATACGACGATCTCAAACTATAATATATAATAAGACCTACTATTCGAGCCCACCGATCTACCTATCTTATCCTACGTAATATTAATAGACGTATCCTTATTAGAAATCCTCGTTTGAAACGATACTATAATAAACCAAACTCTATAATACTACTAATTCGTTAGATATCTTATATCTATAGATCCTACTATATAGGTATAGATAGTAAATAAGACTAAGACTATAATAGTATCTAAATACGCTCTTAAGGAACTATACTAACTAGAAAAGCATATAATTAATACTATACTTATCTAATAATAGTCGATTTGAAAGTATCTAACTAGCATAAAGATCTATAATCGCAAACTAGATGCTAAACGTCTTACTACCCTTATTAATAAATCTACCTATATTTTTACTAATACCGGTTTTACTAACGTCCCTGAAGACTAATAACTACGCGTTTACCTTAAACCTAATTAGGATAAGCAAATACTAAAAAAGTGCAAAATCTACCCTTTGGGAGGACCTAAATGAGATATAAAATTTTACTATTAATAAACTAGGCCCTAAACTATACCGCATAATAACCTAAGTACTATTCGCATTCCTAGTATTCGTTATTTAGCGAGAATAACTTATATCTAACGAGACTACGTTATCTAGTAAAACCTTAATAACCTCGTTATAATCTGCTATAATAGACGAGAAGAAGCAGAACTGAAAAGGCTATATAGTTATTAATATATAACTACTAAACGATATAACTCTTACGGATGCCTACTTAATAAAAATATAGGATGATATTATCGCTAAATATGC
Source organism: Colletotrichum ledebouriae (assembly GCA_036785755.1). NCBI lineage: Eukaryota > Fungi > Ascomycota > Sordariomycetes > Glomerellales > Glomerellaceae > Colletotrichum > Colletotrichum ledebouriae. The sequence goes on along the minus strand of JAVHLU010000647.1, from coordinate 21,219 downwards.
TAACGCGACGTATATCTCTATATTCGATATAATAGCGTTCTACTACTAATAGCGAGTATATCCTATATCTTAATAGGCCTTTATAATCGTTACCTATAAAGGATGATTTACTTTCAAATACCCTATAATAGGATATAAGAATAGTAACGCCTATATCTAACGATAAATAGATTCTATTCTATCTAAATCTAACGCTAACTCGTATTATAATAATATTATTATTACTTCAAAAGGCCTTAATAACTACCTCACTGACCTACGTAATATGCTTCAAGCCCTCTTAGACGCTAATATCTCGTTAGGACCTAACAAGTCCTGCGTTAGCTTTTCCATAGCATTAGTATTAGGGAAGATAGTTAACTCGTTTAGTCTCTTAATACCTATAGCTAAGTTAGAAGTAATAAAAGTTATTAAATTCCCTACGATACTATAATTACTCGAATATTTCCTTAGTCTCGCTTCTAGCCTATAACACTATATCCTACGATACGCCTAAATCGCTAAGCTACTAGAAGACTAGAAGATAATACTATTACACACCTATAAGCAACTAAACGACGACGGCATAATAAATAACGGAAGAATATCTAAACTAGTATAAAAAGCCTAGGTAATAGCTATTAATATATTAATACCAATAGCGAAGGAATCCAACGCCTTTTAGTTACTTAAAGAAGCACTTATAGCTAACTCGATACTTATATTCTTCTCACCTAAACGATAACTCTATATCGAATTTAACGTATTATCTAATAGCTTTAGCGTTTAAGTCTTTTATATTAAGGATTTAGTTATACTAACGCTAATATATAACAGATACCCCCTATATAACGCTATTAAGCCGATTATATTTATATTATATATATTAAGCAACGCTAAGAAATAATACTAGTTAATAGAACTCGAAGTAGCAGGATATATATAGACTATATCTAAAACCGAACACTAGATCCGATCTATATAAACGACTCCTATAGTTATATTCACAGACTACAAGGCTATCGTTAATACCTAATCTCATTAGGTTAATAATATTACTAACTTAACTATATATACTACTACTAATAAAAAGCTTATCCGAGCTATAGAGTATATATTATAATTCGGGATCTATATTATCTATAAACCCGGGAAGGATTATTTAGTTCCTAATATATTAAGCCGACTTCCTGCTAATAATACTACGCTAAACAACGCCCCTAGCGTATTAGATATCCTACCTAACGACTGCTCTATAGACCTTATATTCGCAGCTACGTCTAATAATAATTAGAAGCTTTCTATTTATAATCTAATTTATAATAATTAACCGATCTAATTCCTACCTATATAAGAACGACCTCTATTAGAACCTATTAAAGTCGCTAGAATCCTACTTAAGACTATACCTTAGCAGTAGCTAGCAGCTATAGTTATTAAGATTACACCTAATTTTAGAAAGAAACTATAGGATAGCTATAAATTAGACCTAGTATAGCAAAAGATACTTAATGTTATCTAGAATAACGCTAAATTAGAACTAGATAACTACGCTAACCTGCTATTTTAAATTAAACGAGGACTACTATAGAAAATAGATTCTCACTATATCCCACGACTCTATATCCTAAGATCCTATTTTCCGGATATCTTTAACTCTATTTATAATAGTAACTATCTTAGCTATAATAAGCTATCCGAATTTATATTATAATATTATATATATAACAGCCTTAGGTAACTATAGGACTACCTTTATAACTATCTATAATATAAGGTATTTTAAATCCGACGTTATAAGGCCTATAGCAACCTATAACCTATCCTACTACTACTATACCTATACTATATAATATCTATTAACTTTATATTAGCACTACCCCTATCTAACGAAGGATTCGACTTAGCCCTTATCTTAGTTTATAAACTATCTAAGGAAATATTTATAATCCCTAGCACTATAACTAATACTACTAAAGTCTAGGGAATAAGACTTACGCGTTAGCTAATATCATCTAACTAGGGATTCCCTAAAGTCATTATCTTAGATCGAGATCCTAAGTTTCTTTCCGCGATATAGAAATTAATATAGCATAAGACTAGCACGACGCTATTATATATAACTACCTACTACCTATAGACTAATAGATAAATAGAACGCATAATATAAGCTATTAAATTAGCTATATATTACTATTTCTATTCCTTTAAAAGCCCTAAATAATAGCTAATATATCTCCTACGCCTCGAATTCGAATTTAACTATAGCTAATTAGCGTTAATACGATTATCCCCGAATAAAGTCGTTAAGGGATTCACTCCTAATAATATCCCGCTACTAATAACAAGGGATATAACGCTAATAGCTATTAAATAGCTAATAACCCGACTTTTAGCATATAACGCTATTACTATTGCAGCGATTATAATAAAATAGTATTATAACTAACGATATATAACTAAGTTCTTTAACGTTAATAACAAAGTCTACCTAAGACTATATGAGGGTTATAATATACTATAGGCTATAATCATAGGACCTAAATATAGATAACGCTACGCAGGCCTATTCCCTATTAAAGAGCGTATTAGCAGATCTACCTACTAACTTATATTACCTCCCTACTTTAAAATCCACGATATTATCTCTATTAATTATCTAGAACTAGCTACACGACTCGATCTATACGGATAATAACTACTACTGATCCCGCCTATCTCCGCTAAGGACTAGTTATTAATACCCGACTATATTATATAATAACGCGATATTAAATCTAGTAGATAATACCTTATTACCTACCGATACTTAGGCCCTGACTATAACCGATAGATATCGCAAGCTAAACTAGCTAAATTTAGTAACTATAATAACCTCCTACTATAATAGAATAATGTTAAATAGACCTAATAATAATAGAGAAAGCTATAACGGAACATAGATTTTAGTAGTGAGGGTACTGCATGTTTGGAGGAGGGCAGACTATCACACTAGCCCACAGGCACTACATTATATAAGCCTATATTACGATATATAGATACATCCGCCCATTAGGCATCTATAGTTAGCAATACAAGGATTACACACACACCCAAAGGATACCCTCACACCGGTGGTGGTGAGATTGAGGGGCGCACTAAGGCTCTGGCCCCTATCTAGGCCGAAGCCTATTCCACCTCATCATTAACATTTTAAGTCTCGTTATTAATTAAAGAGCCGTTCGTCCAAGGTCAATATTCGATAGTTTCGGCGACATCTTTTCACAGTCCTGCCCCAATCAACACTGGTTGCGATGGTTAATTTCAGCTTCGTCACCCTTATAGCGGGGCTCTGCGCTTCAGCCGCGATCAAGGAAGCGGTCAAACGGGATTATGCTTGGAGGGGTGTATCAAGCAGCTTCCGAACGATCGAAGTCTAGGGACGGAGTATCTTATACCCTAAAAAGACGACCAAGGACAAGACCGGGACTACCTCCTGTTCATATCACCAGGACACAAAACAAAGGATTCTAACCGGATTATTTTCTCGTACCACGGCGGAACCAAGACTCTACAGGATTAGCGGCACCTGGATCCTATGGAAACTCCAGAGTTTAATACCGATCATATCGTTTTGTACCTTCGAGGTTATGAGGTAACCTACGATTCCAAAATGTGCTGCTTCGAGATAATTACTAAGGTGTCTGCGAAGAAACGATGGGAAGGCGTTCCAAACATCACCAAGCGAAACGATTCACGGAGGAAGCGACGGAACCATCCCTTACGAGGGCGGTGACCGTCGTGGAACGTGTATGCCAGATGTTTACCACTGAATAACGCAGTTGGCAGTCCGGGACGGTCTAGGAGACGAGGCGACCAGGACGAGCATCACTTCGCGAGCAGAGATTTACGAATGGGGCTCTTGGCACAGCAATGGGTTGGTGTTCCCAGTGTTAGTGCAGGATGCGGACCATAGTTGGCCTTGCACTGGTGCTAACGCCGACAATGAGACACGCGGCGATGGACCTGCGTCGTACCATACGTCAAAGTAATTATATCGTCGAGTTTTATAGCAAGCATCCTTTTTGCTGAGAGCCAAACAACAACATTTCAAGACTTCTCCGATACCCGTTTCCTCGTCTTAATACATCAACAGACAGATTTGAAATTTCATAGATCACTCCCTAAGATTGATAAAAGCGGTATTATCTCTCCATATCCGAACCTTTGAGCTTCAGTGTGTATAGCATTCTAGCTTCCCTACTCACCACCGCCGCCGCCGCCGCCGCCGCCGCCCCCTCCATCTCCACCGCAACCTCCGTCTCCGCCGGAACCTCCATCTCCGCAAGTTCCTTCGCCACCGCCGCCACTTCCACTATAGCCGCTATACCCACGTGTTCCTCCGCCGCCTCCATAGCCACCTCTGCCGCCAGACCCGCTACTCTTGAACGGTACATAAACATCGTCATAGACGTAATACGTGCCCTTCGAGCCACGTTTTCTTCCCTCCACGGGATTCATCCCTCCAAGTGTCCACTGGGCTTTGGCTCTCGCTGGGTGGCCGGGTGGGATGATCGCGCAGTCTGGGAAGTACCCTCCCATGTCTCGCTCACCCAAAGAATACCTCTCGTCGAAGCCAAATCCATTTCGTTTCTTCCACTCGTTCTTCGTCTCCGCCAGGGTCTTTGCAGCGGCGCGCGCGGAATACGACGGCTCGTAGTCAATTAATCTCCCCGCGTTAGCGAAGCTCCAAATCCAGTAGCTCGCTGGATACAAGCGGTGAGTGTGCCAGAGAAGGTCTACTACGAGGTTGGGCGGGACGAACTCCCTATTCCTTGGCTCCGAGATGCCTGACCCGGCTCCTGGAAGCAGATCCATGTCGACCATCCAGGTGTGCTTGTGCGACGACGATTTTTTCAAAGTAGGGGGCTGCCCATGAAGCTTGATGAACCGTTCGTATTCGATCATCATCGCCTGCAAGCTCTCCTCGGAGGCGAAGTTCGGATCGGAAATCCGAGCCTTGGTGACGGCTTCCCAGAATCTGAACTGGCGGCCGAGGACCTGCTGAAGATCTCGCTGCCGTGGCCAGGGTGTGAGCTCGCATCTTGACCCCTTCTGCTGATGCAACTGAGAACGTGTGCAGATGAATGGTCTGTCGTCCGTCCTAATGTTCTTGTACTTTGACAAACTCCATGTCGCCTGGCCGTTAAACTTGCAGAGGTGACCGTAAAAGCTGACTCGCAGCTCTTCTTCGATTTCCTGACTCTTTTCGGAATTCGATGAAGATTTTCTAGAGAGTCTGGAGAGCAGCCCCGACTTCTTTTTGGCCTCGCCCCACGGCGGGTAATCCCACAGCTGGAAAGGGAGTCGGGGGCTGTTTGCCGTCGAATTCCAACGGTCCCACCTTTTCTGGGCTTTCTTATGAGACCAATGACCAGATTTGTAGAGCTCGAGCAACTTTGTGGCGGGGAATTGGTGATGATTCAACCCATATGATGTGTGATTGTTGTCCCAGAGATGACGGTGGAACTGGTACGGAGAGAGGAGGTGGCAGTACCAGATGATTGCGACGTCCCTGTCGGTGTTGTTAGAACGTCATCGTCTTCCCTCGTGAGCGAAACTCGAAGGAATAGGCACCATGGTGGCGGGCAATCGTTGGCCGCTACGCCGTGGAGATCAAGAAAACGCAGGTAATTGATGTACCGCCATTCTGACCACACGAGAGCTTCAACCGTGATCTGCCCTTTCTCATTCTGTCGGAAGTAGGGCATCAACTTGGCGAATATCTCCAAGAGGTCGAGATGTCTCTTGTTCTTTGTCAGTGACCCAGTTAGCAACGAAATGAGTCGAAAATCACACTGACCGCCGTGGCGACCTCGAGGGGAATCTGATCCTTCTTCCGTGGCCATGGATCCTCAAATACAGTGATTAGTGCCATCTTGTGAAATTAGTCAATCGCGTATGCCATTTGGAGAAACTGAATGACACTCAATGTTACACAGGACAGTGTGTTGTGCTGTTGGCTTTTATGGATGCTCGGCTCATGCAGCCTGTCTCTGATCGAGAATGCCTGCCAAGTCGGCTGGGGTCTTGACAGCGGTGTTCATCCCGCACATGTCAGCCTACCTTGGCGAAAGTGTCGCGTTAATCCCGCATTCAGCTGCTTGGAATCCCAACAACTGCGCGCGGTCCTGTTCCCCGAACCCAGCCCGCGGTGTGAAGAAGTGGTTTAGCACGTAAGACCCTGGCCGAAGAAACGGTGTTTTATTTGAGGCATTCTGGGGTCACGCGCTCGAAATCACCGAGCCAGGTGCAACGATTTCTCGCCCTGTCTTCCTGACTTGCATACATTTCCCGTGCGCTAGCTTCGACCTCGGTCCTGACTACGCCTCGCTCAGCGCTGGTCGTTGAATCTGACGAACCTCACGAAGCAATTGTAGTGTCCGTTCTTCGATTTGGAAAGACTGATATGATCCACACCTCCAAGCCGCCATCTTGAAGACCTCCCATAAGTAGGCCTAGCAACTATCCTGAATGTCGGAAGAGGTCACGCGTAACCTTTCAAACGGTATAACGCTCACAGGTCCAACCAAGCCGTTCTCGGTCGGGGGCATTTCTACTCCAAGCAATTCGGCGAGTGAAGTCAAACCTCCACTCTCAACCTCGTGGAGGATACTTCGCACATAGTTCCACATTGTGCTGGGAACGATGGCAACCACACTATTCTCCCCGTCAAGCAGGTGCGCCGAGATGTCGGCAACGGGGTTGGTTGGGTCCAATGGATGAACCCTCTGACCGTTGATTTCCAGCGCGATCGCATTCAGTGCGGGAGAGAATTGTATGTATGCGCCCAGCGCTGGATCACTGGAACTATTCGATGCAGTTGGCCAAGTGAAGTTCGTGGAGTAGTAGCCGATTCCCGAAACGTTCGCCGCGGCGGATATCTCCCTCCATGAGACCAGCCTCTCGAGCGCGTGTGTTGTGTTTCGCTTTGCGGCTGCGATCGTCAAATCCGACATATTTTCGGGAGCCTCCCAGTGCTCCAGCACAAGTTGCCATGAGCTCAGCTCAAATGCGCCAGGCGCTGCGCTTTTGCGGCAGAGCTTTTGCTTGGACGACAGCTGTATCCTTGTCGATGATGCGGACGCAGCGGCATGGAAAGTGATGCCGTCTCCTTCGGCCTTGTATCCCAGAACATTTGAAGAGACGTTGGTGGCGTGGTATACTGGAGGATGAGCTCCTTCAGGTGGCTGATCATAGAAGCCAATGATCCTGGTTTGGTTGCCGGCGAGACTGAGCGGGATGACTGTTGACGACCCAGCAACTGTGTAGTGCAAGACTGGCTCTTGCGTTCCGGTCCACGGGTCAAGGAAGTAAGGTGTCTTCGAAGACTGCACAACGACCTCTCCAGAAGACTGATGAAGGTCTCCAAAGACAAAGGCGTAAGCTGCTCCTTCGGCTGGCTCTTCCCTCCAGGTGGTATACCAGGTCCCGTTGGTTCGAACAGCCACTCGCGGTTGCAACCCGATTGATTCCAGCTTATCAGCGATCTCGCCCTCAGCAACTTGATAAACGTTTTCCCGAAGCATCAGATTCCTCAAAGAGGCATCGAAGGTAACGTTCCGCTGAGTCACGTCGCGCGTCGGATATTCGCCAGGGTTACCACCAGCAATGATAATCGGCAGCCCCGCCTCAGAAAACTCGATAAGGTGCCGAAGAGCTGACTGGGTAAGACTTTGGGACCCGAGCACCACCATGGCTTGGATTCTTGCATCGTCGGGAGCTAGGAGCTTATCCCGAACATGTGCCTGAGGTAACGCGAAGTTTTCAGGAGACAGGTATGTGTACGACCACCCTGATGAGAGTCAGTTGGTACTCGAACATCTCATTCCACAGCGTTGACTTACCTCCAGAAATCAAGTCTTCTCCTTGATAGATCGTAGCAGCATTTGGGTCCGATGCTGACTGCTTGTTATAAAAAGCAACGTCGGTACGCGGAATGCCTCTCTGCTGGATGTGTTGAACTCTCGCCGTGTAATTCAGAGCAGACCCCAAGCCGTTGTCCCAGTCAGGTCGTCTATTTGAGTACATATCGGAAACATAGTATCGCCAAGCTGAGTATCCAGGCCAGGTCGTCTGCGGATAGTTGCCCGTATAAGCCTGTCCGTGGATAACGAATTGGTTGACGCCACCTGCTACAGCCCGGTTCGTCGAGAACAGAAGTTCCGGTATGGTGAGACCGTACGCACGACCAAAAATCGCACCGAGTTCGTTGGAGATGACATTCCTGCGCGCCAAGTTAGCAGGGCCTGCGAACTGCCTGTATCCGTCGATGTTGTCGCGCCATTGCAAGCTTTCGCACTCGGGAGCATCTGCGAAGGGGATGGATGCTTCCATATCCATGGGCATGTTGTACGAGACCTGGGCTGATAATTCGAGGCCCAGTGTATGCAGCCAGTCCGCCAGAGTCGTCAGATACTCTTGGTATCCTTGGGCGAGTGCGGCGCGATAATCGTTCACATAGCCCTATTGTCACGAGCCAGGATAATGTTGCAGGGAAAAGGGCTTAGCGGGCTAAGTTAGGGAAGTCCGTAGGAGTTAGGGCTATAGGGAGGCACTAGGTAACCCCTAGATAAGTCCTCTAGCCCTTATCTAATAGTTAGAGGGCTAGAGAAGAATATTTAACCTTAGATATACCTAACTATACTAACTCTATTACTCTATATTATACTAGTTTATAACACGTTCTTCTCTCTTATTTATATTAATAGGGGTATAGACTATTAGAGTAATATAATATATAATAATATAATACCTACCTATAGGTCTACTAAGGAGATAACTATAGTATTATTATTAAGATCCCCTGCTAGCTAGGAGTAATTAAATAGCTAAATATAGGATAAGACGCCTATTAAATAAAATAGTAATAAGGGTACTAATAGAGGACTAGGTAGTTAATTAATAGAAGCTAAATTAGATTAGCTTATTAAAGAGGAAGAAAAGAAGGGTTAGCTATAATATAAATAGGAATATCTTAAGGCCTTAAGGGCTAGCTAACTATTAACCCTAGTAAGTAACCTTATTACCTACTACGTAGTTATTAGTAGTAAATTAAAAAAGTACTAATTAGAGCTCTAGGGGAAGTATCTTCTAATACTTAAGTATAAAGGGGGTACCTAGACTAACTTTAATTAATTTATATTTAATCTTAACGCGCGATTTAAGATAAATAAGATTATATTAGACCCTAAAAAGGTGCTATTTATTACTAGGTACCTAGAGGGGCTAGTAATAAAGCGATAGACCTTATACTTCTCTATTAATTATAGTAATAAGGCGAAGGATATTACTTAGGTAGTAAGAAAGGATTAGTTAGCTAATAGTATAGCTAATATAGGGTCTAGGACCCTTAGTATATAAACCTAGCTTAAATAGGCCTACTAGCGACTAGGATAGTTATACTAGAGCTTTATTAACTATTATAAGGGGATTAAGGCGGAGAGCCCTTACTAATAACTAGAGGAGATCTAAGTAGCTAATATAATAGCTAGGCTAGATCCTAAGCTCTAATACTATATTATAGCAAATAGGTTACTAGAATCGCAGCTTAATTTTAATACTAAGGCTAGAAATACTAAACTTATAGTTAATATATAGATATATAAGGTACTAGTAAGGGACTAGGGGGCTAATAATAAGGGGTAATAACTAGAGAGCTAACCTACTAACCTAGAGGGACTAACCGAGGCCTTAAAAGAGTAAACTTACTTAGACTATAGTAATACTAATACTTACTAAGAGGATACTAAGGACTAGGATACTAGGAAGGAGATTATCTATTATAATTATAAGAAAAGGGGCTATATTATACTAAGGTACCTATACTATAAGAAGTATAGCTACCCCTGCTATAAAGGGAAACCCTACCCTAGTAAATAACTAGAGGAGGACCGGGTAATAATACGTATAGTTTAATAGGATAGCGACTAGCTATATTATATTAAAGTAATAATATAAGTCTAAGTTATAAGTAGCTAGAAGACTAGTGCTACGCTTATTGAATTATAGGGCTAATAAGAATATTATAAACTAGAGGACTATAACTAATACCTAACTAGAGGCTAATAAGTTAGAACCTATTAGGGGAATATAGGTATCTAAGGGACCTAACTATAGTATATAGAAGTTAGTAACCTAAATAACTAATAGTATAGGTATCTAGCGGATAGCTTTATACGATTTTAGGATTAGTAATAGTAATAGTTATAATACTATCCTAGGTATCCCTTAATATATAATAGAGTGCCCTAATCTTAACTAGAGGGAGTTAAGCTAGACCTTTCTCCTATATAAGAAGAGTATCTATCTTATTATAATTATAAAAGAACTTAAGCGCGTTAAGAATAAAGCGAGAGTAGTACTTATAAGGGTACTATAGGTTAACTATATATTAACTACTAGCTACTAGGAGGATACCTAAGATACTAAGGATTATAAGGGGACTAAAATAAATATCCTATTAGAGTACTAGGACTTTAAGAAGGTATTTAATATTAACTAAGTAAGAACTACGCTAGAGTTTAGGACTACTAGGAGCTACCCTATTAACCTAGAGCCTAGAACTAAGCCTCTATTTAAGCTTATTTACCTACTAGCTAAGAAGGAGTTAGAAGAGTTAAGGGATTATATCTATAAAGCCCTATAGAAGGGATAGATTTGCTTATTAGTAAGCCCAATAGGGGTGCTAATCCTATTTATCCTAAAGAAGGGAGGGAAGTTAAAGTTATATATAGATTACTAGGGGCTTAACTAAGTAACTACTAAGAACTATACCCCCCTCCCTCTAATTAATAAGATCCTTAACTAGCTCTCTAGAGCTAAGTACTTTACTAAGCTCGACCTTAAGGATATATACTACTAAGTAAGGATCTAGGAGGGAGATAAGTAAAAGATAGCATTCTATATATAATATAGCTATTATAAATATTATATTATACTATTTAGGCTTATTAATATACCTACTACCTTCTAGACGTTTATTAATAAATTACTTATAGGCCTAGTTAACGTTATTTATATTATATATTTAGATAATATCTTAATTTTTACTAATAATATAGACTCCTATATAGAGGCCGTGAGATAGGTACTTACCTAATTAGAAGCTAATAGCCTATATACGAACCCTAATAAGTAAATATTTTATAAGGAGGAGATTAAATTCCTTAGGTTCGTAGTCTTAGTAAATAGAGTTACTATAGAATATAAGAAGGTCTAGGTAATAGCTAAGTAGCTAGTACTTATTATAATATAAGAGATCTAGTAGTTTCTAGGATTTATAAGGTTCTATAGGAGATTTATTAAAAACTACTCTAAGATTTATAGCCTACTTATTAACTAATTTACTAATATAGCTAAGGGATAGCTAGTAATAACTAGGGAGGTACTAGTTACTTTCTACTAGCTCCACGCTTTATTTATAAAAGCGCTTATACTATATTACTTTAATCCTATACTCCTAATTTAAATTAAAACTAATATATTAGACTTTATAATAGGGGTAATACTAAGCTAGCTAGAGGGGGATATATAGAGACTAGTAGTATTTATATCTTAGAAGCTTAAGGGTGCGTAATTATATTATAATATACTAGAGGTAGAACTACTAGCTATTAGGGAAGTAGTAGTAAGGTAGTAGTATTACTTACTTTACTCCTAGTATTATATCTAATTTATTACTACCTACCTAGGTTATTAATACCTCGCTAATAAAAAGACGCTTAGTAGCCGCTAGGCTTAGCTATTATAGGACCTATTAATATTTAACTTTGAAATTAAATACTAGCTAGGTCGCTATAACCTAGCTAAGAGTCTATTATAGAGACCTAACTATACCCTAGAGGGTTTAGAAATCAATAAAGCTAGGGACTCGCTCCTATAAGACTTCTTATAACGTTTTAACTATACTACTATCTAGAGGGTAAGTACTAGGTAGTAATAGGATACCTAATTATTAAATACCTCGCTAGAATAACTTATACCCACGCTCTAGGAATAGGTTAAGGAGGCCTAATAGAAGGACCCCTTTTATATTAATAAGGAGTAGGAATAATAAGGCACGAGGTAGTTACTAGATAACTCTAGTATCCTAAGATACTAAGAGGGCTTATATATCCCTAATAACTACCTACTTTAAAATAAAGTCCTTAAAGTATTCTATAACGAACTATCTAGAGGTTACTAAGGGGTTACTAAGATACTAAAGAGGATTAGAAAATCGTTTTTCTATAATATATAGAAGACTAATATAAAGGAATATATTAGGATATATATAATATACTAGCGTAAAGACCGAGATACTACCTCCTATATAGCGAACTTACGCCCTTACTAGTACTTACTAGGCCCCTCGAGTAAATATTAATCGACTTTATTACTAAATTACTACTATTACTTATAACTAAAAATAAGCCTTACGATAGTATTCTCGTCGTTATTAATTAATTTATAAAATACTCCCTATATATCCCTACTAGGGAGTTACTTACTACTAATAAGTTAGCTATACTACTAACTAAATATATCTTCCTTATATTTAGGCTCCTAGAAGCTATTATATCTAATTAGGGATTACTATTTACTAGTAACTTCTAGTCTAAAGTATACTACTTACTAGTTATTAAGAGGAAAATTAGTACTACTTTCTATCCCTAAACTAATAGCTAAATAGAACGCTAGAACTAGAGTATTAAGCACTTTTTAAGGACTTTCTATAATATTAACTAGGATAATTAGGTAACGTAGCTCGACCTAGCCTAATTTATTTATAACAACTCCTACTACGAAGCTACTAAGATATTACCTACTAAACTACTAATAGGATATTCCCCTCGTAGACCTAATAATATTAAACCTTAGTTAAAGGTTTTAGTCCTAGTGGGATAGGATAAGATAGATTTAGCTATGTAACTTTTAGAAAACTCCCTTAGCGCACGGACCCGTTATAGGAAGACTATAGAGTAGAGCGTAGAAGAGAGGAGCGTAGTAGATAGGAAGATAGTATAGATATTATTACTATTAGTACTTTAATAATAATATACCTCGTTTTTTAGTATTTTCTTAGTAAATCTACGCCTAATTTAGATAATCTCTTTTAATTAGATCTGCGAATTATTCTATATATCTTTTAAGCTTATTCTTAATATTCTTACCTATTTATAAGTAGAGCTATATTATTTATTATCTTTCTAGTTCTTATTAGTTCTAGCCCTTTCTAATAGTACCTAGAGGCGGATTCTTTTGCTCTTCTTAATAGCCTTTATAGGCTTCTTAGAGAGTTAGGTGCCTTTACTACGTCCGTACGTCCCTGCTATTAATATATATATATATATAATTAATCTACTTCGAATACGATAATAACTTAAGAAATTTATAAGTAACGAATAATAACGATATAAATAATAATAAAAACGTAGTTTAAAGAGAGGAAGATATTTATAAACCTACCTTAGTTCTAAGGGAATAGTAATAGCTATGCTTTCTTCTAGAATGAAGGTAGGAATAACGTAGACCCTAAAATCCTCTCTTTCTCTTTTTTTTATACTATTAGTAGGTTCTAGCGAGTATATTCCTTTCCTTACCCCCTTATATATTATTATAATTGCTATTATTTAACTAGCGAGCTATAGCTAATATAGCTAAGATAGCTATATATAATACTAATATAGAGATTAGTAGTCTTACTAAGCTAATAAGTATAGCGAGATTAACTAGATTAGTAATTAGAGACTAACGAAACCCTTATTATTATAGCCCTAAGTACTAAGAGCGATATACTAACTTTAGAGAGATACTAATATAGAGAAGCTACGAATTCTTCTAAGATAAGAGTATTATTAGGAAGACCCTTCTATATTAAGTAATAAGACTTAAAGTAGATCTATAATAGCCTAGAGTAGTAAGATCAGGGTCGCTAGATCTTTCCTATATTTATTTAGTTATTTAGTTTATACTATTTACCTTTTCGTTTTTTTAAAGAAAGCTATAACTACTTATTTTATCTTATTATTTAGAAGATATTATAATAATAACTTTACTTTATTAACTATAATACTCTATTATTTTAACTATATAATATTAACTTTAATATTTATAGACCTAGAAGTAATATATCCTCTTCTTCCTTAGCTAACTTAGATATTAGATCCTCTTCTAATAAGGGGAAATAGCCTAAAGAGAGATTCGCAAGAGCTTCGTTTAGTAAGATATAACCTCGTGCTATAAAGTAGCTAGCCTCTAATAATAATATAGAGAGGTCTGCGAATCCTACTTCTAGGATAGGAGTAACGCTCTTAAGTACTTTATATTCCCCTAAAGGAAGTTATACTAATTAGGATATTATAGCCCTTATTAATCTCCTTATAAGACGTCCTATTATTATAATAATAACTCCCTATTTAGCTAGAGCGCCTATATTTATTACTACTAATATCTCTAACTTTATTACTAACTATAAGAGCTTTTTAAAGCTTTACTATAAGACTAATAAAGATATAAATAATAAGGTCTATATATATAGCTCTAGTAACTATTAAGATATAGTAAAATCTTATATTAATAAAGCTAAGACCTAGAAGGAAGCTAAAGAGAGACTTCTATACTAGTTTAGATTTATAAACCCGAAGTTTTATTAAGATCCTAATAAGGACCTTTAGAACCTAGTTCTAGGATCTTATATTAAGGATAATAACCCTTCCTAGGTTATAGTATTAATTACTACTATTTAATAGCTTTAATAGAGAGCTATCTAATATAGAGACCTAGAACCTACTAATACTAAGCTTATTTATATTACTTATTACTATTTTTTAGAGAGGGCTATAAGAGCTATAACCTAAAGTCTTAGCTACTAGCCTACTAAAGTTATTTTAAAGTAATAGGTTATAATAGAAGACGCCTTAATTAAATAGTCTACTACCTACTAGGAACTTTAATAGCTATCTAGCCTTATTAAGCCTAAACTAATAATAACGCTTTAAGTCCTTATAAAGATAATTCTAATAAGGTAGAGGGCTAAAGCTAAGGAACCCTCTATAGCCTAGAGTACTAGCTTAATTATTAACTCTCTTATAGAGAACTTTAGGACCTGAAATATTAATAGGGCTAATTATAAGATAGATATCTTAACTCTTATTAAGAGAATTATTAGCTAAGGAGATAATACTTTAAATCTAAACGCTATAGAAGCTACTAAACCTTATAGATAATAATCATAAGATTATTTTTAGACTTAATACTAATAATAATAGTACTTTTACTTATAAGCTAGATATAGGGATTACTAAGGAGGATATTAATAATACTAGGGATTTAGAAGAGGTAGAGTAAGAGGAGGCTATAGAGGCTTCTAGTAAGATAGACTACTATAGTATATACCTTTCTAGGCTATAGGGGCCTGCTAGTTTTATAGCGCTATTAACTATATTATTATTAGCGACGTTAAGTATCTCGAGGCTAGCTAGAATAGGGTCTACTATTATATATAGCCTTACTACTTTATTAGTACCCTAGATATAAGTACTAAGGTTAAGATAGGTATTATTAATAAAAGCTATAACTATAAATTAACTAATAATTAGACGATTTTAAAGTATATTCTAATTAATAAGGATACCTTTATATACTTTATTATTACTACGAGTAAGTTAATAGAAAGGTAGTAGCTAAAGCTTCTAGAGGAGGTTATAAGAGTCGTTAGTTATAATAAGATATGCCTAAAACTATTAGTTAGTTTTGCGAATTTATTAAAGGATACTACTTAATTATACGACTTTATAAACGTAATATTCTCTAGCTTTAAGCTAAAAAACTAGTATATCGACCTAGTAGAAGATATCGCTACTATAGAAAGAGGGAAAGCTAGAGGGTATTATATAGAACCTTATAATACTTAGGCTCCCTAAATCGCAGACCTACCTACGATTTAAGACCCTCTTATTTAAATTACTTAGAGAGTTATAGAGCTCCTAGATAATAAGAAAGACGCTAAGGACGTTATATTACTAGACGCCCCTAAGGAATAAGTTAAGTAGTAGAAGTAGGATAAATAAGATAAGCCTTAGATTTAATATAGTATTTTATAAACTAGCTATACTCTTACCCTTAAGCTATATAATAAAAGAGTAAATAGAAAGGTAGCTATCCCTAAAGCTTTCTTTTATTAGAATTAGCCTAATTAGGATAAAACGGTTTATAATACTACTAAAGCTATAATTACTAAGTATAAGGATAGATATAACTTAAAGGTATAAGAGGTCTTCGTTCTTATTAATATTATACTTCTAGATTAGTTTAATAAGATAGGAGAGAGTAACGAGGAGCTATAGGAATAAATAGATCGATAGAATAATAATAAGAACTATTCTAAAGGCTAAGTAACTTTAGCTACTATTTCTATAGACTTACCTAAGGATTAAATAAACTAAGGTAATTCAATTTAACTACTATATAATTAATCCTATCTTTAAGATAGGCGCTATAATAGAAGATTAGGATTCGGTATTACTTCTACTACTAAGACGTATTACTATCCTAGACTTCGTTATAACCTACTAGTAGATTACTATTACCCTTTATAGCCCTGCGAATACGTTAATTAGGGGGATTATTAATAGTAGCTCCGCTATTAACCTTATTAGTAAAGGTTATATTAAGCGCCTAGGCTTATAGAGCGATATAGTTAAGATAAATATAGGGATCTATAGGATTACTAATAGAGAGCGGAGGACCTAGTTCATAAGTATAATTATAAATAATATTTATATTAGTAGTACTTAGATTTAGGATATTAGCTTTTTCGCTTTCCCTAAAAACGCTTATAATAAGGACCTAGTACTAGGAGCTCCTTTTATCTTAAAGACTTAAATAATACTAGATTATACGTAGAACTAGATTATTAGAGTCCTTTAGTCTAGGAATATTAAGATTAATATCCTACTATTATTTTATATAAGAGCCTTAACTACTTAGTTCCTAGAAATTATTACTAAGATAAACTACTTTATTTCTTCTTAGTATTAATATACTCTCTTATCTCTTATAGAGTAGGGGAAATAGAGGCTACTACTAATAAACCTAATATAGTAGTAAGCTTAGACTTTATAAGAGATAATTAGTAAGTTAATAATACTAAGAATAAGGAAGAGCTAGATATAACGCTAGGGAGTATATAGATACGCTAAGATATTAAAGTAATTTAATAAGCTTTTAAAAGCTCTTATAACCTACTAGATAAAGTTAAGTAATAATTAGACCTAAATAAGGAAGTTATTACTATTTTTAAAGAGTTTAGACTAATTTCTAATAAACTCCTAGAGATTATAATTTTTAACGAAGTTACTCCTAAGCTTAATAAGAT
The DNA here is from genome assembly GCA_036785755.1 of Colletotrichum ledebouriae. Taxonomy (NCBI): domain Eukaryota; kingdom Fungi; phylum Ascomycota; class Sordariomycetes; order Glomerellales; family Glomerellaceae; genus Colletotrichum; species Colletotrichum ledebouriae. Next base: position 3,842 of record JAVHLU010000647.1, on the reverse strand, counting down.
CTATAAAGCGATTATAAGTATAGGGTATATAGTAGGATATAATAGCTATAGTATTAATTATTAATACTATATTTATAGACCTAAGAAAAGAATATTAAAGAAAAAGGTGCTTAGGAGGAAGTATAAGTTAGTATATTAGAAAGGTATTAAAGTTATTATAGCTATAGATAACACTTTCTCCTATAATAACTATAAATCTATACTAATAACTCCTATATTACTAATAGAAGATATTAATATAATATATAAAATAAAAGATAAGAAGATTTAACTAATTAATAACGCTATATTAGATAGTTTAACCCTAGATAGAGACCTAGAGTAGAAGTTAAAGGCGTAGGTAAAGGCTAAGAAAAATATAATCCTAGATCCTAGCGCCCTATTTATAAGCCTAGTTATACTAAAGTCTTTAACTATCAAGTAAGGAATAAGGCTTATAAGAGCTTAATAAGAAGCTATCCTTAAGACTATTAATTATCTATACCCTAAAGAAAAGAAGCTCCTTTTAGCTATTCTTACTATAAGAGAGAAGGCTTTAGCCTAGGAATTTAAGTATTATAGCTCTATATACCCTTCTATTATACCTCTATAGATAATTTAAATAATACTATATAAGGTATAATAAGTAAAAGGAATCCTAATATTAAGAGGACTAGAGTAGGATATTATTATAATTCTAAAGGATAGATTAAAGAAGGGAATCCTTAAGTAAAGTTATATAGCTTATTATAATCTATTCTTCCTCGTATAAAAGAAAGATAGTAAGATGAAGCTTATTAACTTAGCGATTAAGATAAATATAGTTATAATATAAGACGTAGTACTACCCCCTTTAGTAAACGATATTTTAGAAGACTTTGCTATATATTAACTATTATTACTACTAGACTTCTTCTTAGGATATAACTAAGTCTCGTTAGACCCTATAAGTAGAGATTTAATAACGTTTATATTACTTATTAGACTACTATAGATATATATATTACCTTAAGGAGTAATAAACTTAGTTACTTAGTTTATATAGGTTATAATTAGAATCCTATATAACCTTATCCCTAGCTATTATAAAGCCTTCCTTAATAATATTACTATTAAAGGACTAACTTTATAATATAATAAAGAAGAGATCGAGTCTTATCTAGGGATTTATAGATTTATTTTAGAATACTTATAGAATATTAATAAGGTCCTAGTTAATTTAGAGCTAGTAGAGTATATAGTAGTAGTAGTTAAGTTATAATAGGCCTAGGAAGTAGTAATAATTATTAGCTATATTTATAGTACTAATAGGCGTTATCTAGAGGAAGCGAAGATAGTTAAGATCTATAAATAAGCTACTTATACTAATTTAATAGAGTTAAGGGCTTTCCTTAGGATTATAATATTCTATAGATCTTAGGTAAAGGACTACTCTATTATTATAAAGCTACTTACTAACTTACTTAAGAAGGATACCTTATTTAGCTAGGAGGAGAAGTAATAGATAGCTATAGATACCTTAAAGGTAATACTTATAAGGGCTCTAATCCTTATTACTATAGATTATAGCTCTAAAGGAGGAGATATCTAGCTTATAGTTAATACTAGTAATATAGGATAGGGTAGAGTCCTAGGATAGTTTATTAATAACTAGCGCGTAATCTCTCGCTTTAAGAGTAATACTTAATTAGGACTAGAGCTATTATATAACGCTAGGAAGAAGGAATTATATAGTATTCTAAAGGCTTTTGTTAAGCTCGGAATTACGCCGCAGCCCCTTCGCAAAAAGACTATAATAAATTTACCTAGTTCGCAGGCATAATTCGGGAAACACTATATAGGTATTTTAACTTATACCCTCTACTAGTTAAGGAAAATAATATAGGAACCCTATACGTTCCTACTACTTATAAGTAAACCCTCTAAATATTACTATATAGAGTTAGATACGCGCTACACTAGGGCTAATTATATTAGAGCTAAACGGGCTACTAAGGCTCTTATAGCCTAGAAAAGCTATTATATAAGATAACTCCTTAACCTAAAAGGTTAACCTTCTAGCAAGGTACTATAAATACTACTATATAAGAGGTAACGCCTTAACTAAAGAGGTCTTTCCTAAGAGGTTCTTATAGCTAGAAGTATAAGAAGCTTTATAAGTAGGGCCTTATACCTCTCCCTCTTCCTTATCCTTATCCCTTAACTATATTAGTACTAGACCCTATATATAAAAACGCTAAGCCTGCGCGAGGTATACCCTTTAATACTAACAATATATAAGAGCTTACTAGAGAGTTTAGTATTAATATAATTAATAAAACCTGCTCCTTTTTTAACTACTCTATTATATATAGAGAGCGTATTATTAGTATAGCCCTTAAGAGGGCTCTTATTAATACCCCTAGAGGGGATACTCGCTATTATATTATAGCTAAGTAAGTAGACTTAGTAGTAGAAGCTAGGCGGGTCGTTATATACCCTATAGAGTAGCCCTTCTTTAAGCAGGTCCTCTATACTATTAAGGTAGCGGTAGCCTAGGCCCCTTAGGGGAACGTTAGTAAGTATAGCTTGCGCTAACTGCTTTAATATAGAGAGAGCGTTGCTAACGATAGTATAGTTCTAGCGGACGAAGTAGTAATAGAGGCGGTATTTAATAGCAGCGCGGGTAGTACGCGAGAGGAAAAGTCGATAGTTTTATAGTTTAAATAATTAAAAACCACGTTATTATCGATATAAAGTTAAAGATCGTGAGGCTATTAACGGGTATATATAAGTGCAGCTATAATTAGGAGAGGATCACGTAACCGAAGGCTATGTATTATTAGGAGGCGCGGAGTTAGAAGGTCTATTGCACTTAAGCAGGTAAAATCACTATGCAGTGGCTAGAGGCCTTCTAAAGGCTTTAAAGAGGGTATATAATTATTTATATAGATAATACTTTATCCTAGAGATAGACGCTTAGATATTAGTTATATAACTTAATAGAGTAGCTATAAACCTCCTAGGAGCCCTTATTATTCGCTAGATTATATAGATTTAAATATTTAACTTTAAAGTATAATATATCTATAATACTTAGAATATAATAGCAGATAGCTTATTATAAAAACCCCGGGGACCTTCTAATATTATCAATAAGGAAGCTAAGGGGGAGATAGACTCTTAGATTAATTTATAAATCTTCTTTTTAGATATAGAAGCTATTTCCTTCTTTAATTAAGCTTAATACTATAGTAATAAGTAATATATAGAGGAGGTCCTTATAGGAAATATAGAGGTTATTAGTAATATAATAAATATCTTAGATATACTTCTTAATAGTCTATAGACCTATTTAGTATACTCTTAATAAATCGCTTACTATTTAATAATATAGAGATACCCTCTAGGAATTTAATTAGTAAAGTATTATAACTTTAAAACTAGAGCGTTAGATTATTATATTTATAACTACTTACTTTTTACTAGACTAATAAATTAAAAGCTAATACTACGATAAGTTATTAATAATCCTAAATAGTAGAAGAAACTAATTATAAAAGCTTATAAAGAGAGTAGTTACTAAAGTAAGTAAGCTATAGCTAGAAGACTATCTAATTACTATATCTAAGCTAGTATATATATAGAGATTAGTAAGTTCTTAAAAAGTTACCCTAATTATTAAAAGAGAAGAGCTTAATATATAGATAATAAGAGGACTTATAGCTCCCTAAAGAGACTACTCTTTACTAGGATATTATTAGATATATAGAGAGTAGGTAAGTAATACCTTATTAAAGTAAGGGATCTACTAATAGGATAGCCTAAAGCTTACTAGCTTAAGAGAGTAACTTTAGCTAAGATTACTAAGTTTATCTAGGAAG
>JAVHLU010000646.1:0-50804 GCA_036785755.1 Colletotrichum ledebouriae | reverse complement strand
GATAATAAGCTTAAATACCTTAGATATTAGCTTTAGTTATAGGTCTTATAGACGCTAAGTTATAATATAACTATTAAGCTACGCCTAAGAACTATACTTATAGATATACTATTATATCCTAAGAGGCCTAGTTCTTTAAATAAGCGTAATTATAGCTATACGGACTACGTCTAGTAGAGGGTTAACTAGTAGGATTAGATTAAGTAAAACACGCTTAAGGGAGCATATTATTATAACTTCTCGCGCCTAGTGCGATAAGGCGGCTAGTTTTAGCTATATTAAGGATTAGAGTAGAATAAGGAGTATAATAAAAAGGAAGAGGTAATAAGGCTATTATTAAGATATAACCTATAGTAGAAGATAGTTAAACCTAAGGGACCTTCTTAATAATAAGATTGCCTACTTAGAAGACGTTATTAATAGATTAGATCTATAAATAGAGTTTATTTACTATTTCTATAAAGTAGTTTTATTTATTTTTTAAGACTCTCCTTTATAATATTATAAAGAGTCTTAAGGGGATAATTAGGATAAGATAGGATAAACTTAGCTATATAACTTTTAGAAAACTCCCTTAGCATATAGACCTATTATAGGGAGACTATAGAGTAGATCGTAGAGGAGAGGAGCGTAGTAGAGGGGAGGATAGTATAATTATTATTATTATTACTATAAGTACCTTAATAACCCTATACCTCGTTTTTTAGTAATTTCTTAGTAAATTAGCACCTAATAGAGACGATCTCTTTTAATTAGATCTGCGAATTACTCTACGTATCTTTTAAGCCTACTCCTAATATTCTTACCTATTTATAGGTAGAGCTATGTTATTTGTTATCTTTCTAGTTCCTATTGGTTCTAGCCCTTTCTAGTAATAGTAAATATAGTTAAGAGTAATATACTTAGTATCTTTACGTTTAGAGCGTTATCTATTTATAGTAAAGTAATACCTAGGTATATATAATATAGGTTGCTCTAGTAGCGCTAAGCGCGCGATAATATAGAGCGTTAATAAGATTTCTTAACGTCTTAATAAGGATAATAGTAATAAAGGGAGATATATAAGAGTAATAATAGTATAGTAATAGGGTTAAAAGTATTAACGCTCTTTAGCGAAATATATATATAGAGGAAAAATACGCTTAATACTAAGTAAGCAAAGGCAGTAGTAATAACTAGTAGGGTTACCTAGTAATATAAATTTATTTTATATATATATACTTAAGCGCTAATTTTTCTTATTAGTTAAGTAAGAGTAAGGGTTAACCTTCTAGCGAGGAGGGTAGTTATATTTATAAAAGTTCTTATAGTACTAAGGGCGGAAGGAGTTTAAGAGGGAAGGTATAATAGGTATAGTTATCTTTACTAATAGGATAGATATAAATATCGCTATTATTAGGGTAAAGTTCTTAGACGCGCTAAGCGTGCTAAACGTCTTTATTTTATAATAAGGCCTTAGTTATAATACTCTTTATAGTCTACTTATCTATTTAAAGCGCTTTAAGTAGTATATTCCTTATTTAATATATATATTATATTATTCCCCTAGGTTCTTATAAGGCCTTCCTCTTAAGCGCCTTAGTAGTCTTTTACTAGGCTCTAATACTAGTTTAACGCCCTATTAGATAGGTCTTTAAGCTTATACTTATCTATAGAGCTATTCTATCTCTTATTCCCTACTTTTAAATATAGTAATAAGTTTATTTATATTTATAGCGTCTTTATCTATCTAAATAGTATATATTAGTAGGTAACCTTTCTATTTAACTAGATATTATACCTTTCCTCGCGCGAGGGTTCGTTTCTTAAGAATACTTTTAATCTTAAAATACTTATATATTTTAAGCTAATAAATATTATTATCTTCCTTAATATTAACTAGGCCTTAGTAGTTATCTTAGTAGTTAAATAGGTTATTACTAGGGGCTAGTACTAGTATAAGTTAGATAATAGATATAACTAAGTAAATATTTATATTAAGTAGAATATCGAGGCGGTATACTAACTTACTAACGCGTTTAAGGACCTTAAATAGAATATACTAGTAGCTATACTTTAGGTTTAGTTATCCTAGTAGATAATATCCTAATCCTATTTTAAGGTATACCTAGTTACTTAGCTTAAAAGTAATAAAACGATATTCTTTATTATACTATTCCTTTATATATAGCTAGGCTACTATAATTGAAATTTTTACTTCCTCCTAGAAGATTTTATAGTTTCTTTTAGGGTTAGTATTACCTAAGATATTTAACGCGTTATTAGTATTTTTACTATATAGGATTTAGTTTAGTAAATAACTAATAACTTATAAGTAGGCGTTATTAAGGTTATATTAAAAGCTTAGTAGTAATATTACCTAGTTATCGTAAGCGAGGTTAAGAAAGTAACGAATAGCTAGTTCAATAGTTTGATTTTTATATTTTAAAATACTATCGGTTTATAGATAATATATAGTTAAGAATCTCAATTTAGTATATAATTCCGCCTATAGTGCGGTTTAAAACCTTAAAAGGAACTTTTAGTTATAATTAGATATAATAGCTTTTAGTATTCCCTAGTTACTATACTAGAGCTTATATAGAAGGAGGTATCCCTAGATCTTAGCGGTATATATTAGATAACCTAGGATAAGGAGAGTTACTTTAGAGAACTTATTAGTTATAGTAAGTACTATATTAAGAAGTGGGAAGTTCTCTATTTTATAGCTTAAATACTATAAAGGTATTTTAGGAAGTCTAATAATAAAGTCTATAGTAATTATATAGAAGGGAATTGCTAGTATTAATATTAGCTATATCGCGCTAAGTAGTAGTTAACGTTCTATATTTATTATTCTATATTATAAGTAATTAGCTATATAATTATTAATTTATTATTCAAGACGTAGTATACAAAAGTGTTTATTAATAGCTCTCTATATCCGTTCCTTACTAAAGTAATAATAGTTATTATAAGCTTCCTTAATAAGAGGCGTTACTAACTCTTTTAGGATATAGAGCCTTTATTTATTAGTATAGGGGTTAATATAGTAAAGAAAACTATTATATATAATAAGGTTAAGATCTATATTATCTACCTTTTTATAGAGTATCTTATATACTCTACTCTAGGACTTAGAGTTAATATATAATTAGATAAGCTTAGCCTTAAAGTTATTATTAAGAGATACTTCTATTATAAAGTTAATACCTATTAGTATATTATCCTATATCTTATTAAGTTCCCTAACGTCTTTAATAAGGATTTCTATTATAAGTAGGTATAATAACGCGTCTACTATAATATTTAACGTTCTAGGGATATAATAATATACTAAGGAGAACTAGCTAAGATATTCTAATAATAATATAAGTTATTAGTTAGACCTCGTCTTATCCTCTAATTATAGCGATATTTATTTAATAATATTATATATTACTAAATAGTTAGTAAGTATTATTTTAGGGTCTCGTCTAGATAAACGTAGTATTAGCTAATACTTCTTTACTACTTATACTAAGTAAGCTACTTTAAGTTTAATAGGCTAATACTTCTATTTAGCTTAGTTAAGGGCCTTACTAATATAAGTAATTAGATATACGTTAGTACGCTTAATAGGGTCGTAAGGTTTCTATTTAATATAGTTAGCTAGCTAGAAGATTAGTATAGAGTATTTATATTCCTTTAACGAGTTAAGCTATATAAATAGCTACTTATTAGGGTTATAGTAGAATAAGGCGTTATCTACTATTAAGGCGTTTTTAACGTTATTAAAGCTAGCTACTTCTTCTAATATAAGTTTAAAACTCGTCTTTTAATAGAAGAGCTTTCTTATAGCGCTTTTATCCTTCCCTTAAGCTTGGGCTTTAGCTAATAATATAGTTTTATACTATTAGAGCGGTTAAATATAATAGCTATAGCGTAGTATTATATATTATAGAAACCTAGTTATACCTATCTAGTATTTAAGTTAGTAGAGGTTATAGGGGTACTTAATTTTCTTAATAATATTAATACGGTCTTAAGTATTTAATAGTCTAAAGGTATTAATAGTAAAGCTAAGTAGCTTAATAAAAGGATATCTAATAAATAATTCTTTCGCTAAAAGCGAGAGTCTAATATCTATAAAGAGTTTGAGAATCGTATTAAGGTGCTTAAGGTAGGTATTAAGGTCCTTTAAGGCGATAATAATATTATTAATAAATATATAGGTATATTCCTTATATAGTTATAGGAGTCTATTTATAACGCGTTAAGCGTGAGCAAGCGAATTATAGAATCCTATAAGTACTACCTTTAAACGTTCTTATCCCTAGTAGCTAATTATAGTAAATCGATTTTAATATTCCTTTTTAATAAGAAACTAATAGAAGAAGGATTAAGTATTAACTATAGTAATCTATAGCTTATTATAAAGGTATTTAATAACGTCTTATTATAGTAGTATAGGGTATATATTAGGGATAGTAGCTTTATTAAGAGCACGTAGGTCTATAACTATATAACTTTTATACTTACTATCTATAATTCGCTATATAGTAAATATAGGGGCTCTAAATAGTATAGGTCTAGAGTTACCCTATTCTATATAGTTTTAAGTATAAAGCTCGTCTAAAGTTTTATTAATAAGGTTCTTATCTTCTTTACTAATAGGATAAGGTTATTAGCTAATATTTATATTTTACTATCCTTTAATAAGTTCGACCTTAAGGTATTAATCTTCTAGAAGGTTAATTAGTCCTTAGTCCTTCTAAATAGCAGGGTAACGCGAGATAACCTCTTTAAGGTATTATATAGCTTTAGCATCTTAGTTATAGATATATACACCTTCCTTAGTAATAACTACTAGTAAGCTTTTAGGCTTAGTTATACCTATCTTATTACTTAGGTTAATATTCCCCTTATAGATATCTCCGCTATTCGGCGTTATATTATTATTAGTTACGTTATAGTTAGTAAGCGCTTCCTTACTAGTTAGGTTAGAGATTTCTACTTATTTATTAACTAATAGTTCTAGTAGCTAAGCGAGTATTATAAGCTTGTGATTAGAAAGGCTAAAAACGGCGTAATATATTAGGTCCTTATATAATAATATTAAAAAAGCTATTTATAGTTAATCGCAAGTCTTTAGTTTAAGGTATCTATTAGACTTAAAGGGCGCTAGAGTTCTGAGCTTAGTGCTTCTTTTAATCTTTAATAGGTAAGGAGCGTTATTAATAATAAGAATAAGTAGTGAATTACTTATATATATATATATATACCCTTTATACTTTAGGCTAAATAGAAGGGACTCTATTTTACTAATAGTATCTTAACTTAAATAGCGGAGTAATTATATAGCGTAATAGTTAGATTTCTTATAGTATATATATTATAAACTTTTAAAGGGATTTTTAAATAGATCTAAGAGGGAATTTGAATATTATCGCAGGATATAATTTAGATATATAATTCTAAGTTTAGAACGTCGAGCCTATTAGGTATATTAAAGTCTTACTCTATAAGTAGACTAGTATCTAAATATAGGATAAGCTATATACCTATATAGAGCTTAGCGGTTATTATATATCTATTAGGTTATTATCCTTATATAAGAATTATAAAGGTTACTTAAGCGATAGTCTTAAGGCTTCCTATACCTTAGAGCTTAAATACCTTAGGTTCTCTTAAGAGGATATAGAACTATTATAAGTAGGCTTTACTTATAACTAAGCGGTCTGCGCTAGTATTAATACAGACTATAATTAGTAGTTTATTATAACGGCCTTAGATAATAATTTTAGTATACGTATAGTAGTATAAATATATAACTATATATTGCTATAGCTTAATAGGATTAATAAGCGTTATATTTAGCTAAGGGGATAGAAAGGTCTAATATAAGAAAATACCCTTAAAGTTAGTATATAGCTTAGCGTTATAAAAGTAGGTTTCGCACGAGTAGATTCTAGGATCCTTAAGGAGCGAATTTTAAAAGGAGTTAATATTAAAAATAGGGTACTTATCCTTATATCTAGGGATATAACCTAGAGGGTATTTATAGTAATAAGCAGGTTAAGTAACTAGGTTAATATACTTAGGATTATCTTCCTATAGCTCTTAGTTATCCTTATTATTAGTACTAATAACTAAGTCTTCTTTATATAAGTCTAAATCCTCGCTAGCCTTAATATATTAGATATAGTTAAAGTCGCCCTTATCTAACGAAGTATATATTTCCTCTTCTGCTTACTTGCGACTAATACTCTTAGTTATATAGGCTAAAGGGTAACTAAGTAGTTAAGGATACTAAACGTATTAACTAGGCTATTTATATTAGTATTCAGGCCTTTATTACTAGTTAAATTAAATCTCCTTATAGGCGGATAATAAGGGTTTAATAGCTATATTAGTAGCTTATTTTATAGGTCTTAATAATAATAGGCTAGATATAGTCCCTTTTAGGTTTATATAGTATAGGTAACGAGTAGCTATAGTATAGCCTACTTTCAAGGTCTCTTTTAGTAATAATTATATCGCAGAGGTTCCTATATAGGTCGCCTTAGTAGAGGGTTAGACTAATAATTACTAGGATCCTTTAATAACTATTTAATACTAGCTAGGGACTATCTTCTATAGGCTTGCGATAAACTTATTATAATTTATATTACTAGTTAGCTAAGGAATACTAATAACTAGTTCTATATCTATCTTATTATAAGTAATAATTAATACCTTAGTTTCGCTCTCTTTAGTATCCTTATATAGTTAAGTAACCTTAGTTATCTAGTATTAAATATTATATTAATTATATATATTATATAGAGTATACCTCTCCTTAGTTAAATATACTTTAGCGATTTTATATAGTAAATAAAAACGTTCGAGTAATAACTCTTTCTAATAGTCTAGCCTATAGTTAGGGTCCTTAAGTTCCGCCTTCTTATTAAGTATTAGATTAGTATAGTACTAATCTAAGGTATACCTTAGTAAGGTTTAATATAAGTTAAGGGTAGCTATAGCTAGGTTCTTATTATCTAACTCGATATAGCTATTAATTATATTAATAAAACGATATATATTTTAGTAGATAGTCCTTAAACTACTATTAATATATATATTTTTAACTTCGTTATTATATAGAAGCGGATTAAATAACTTAATTATATTAGTCTTAAATCGAGGAGTACTACGCTTAGGTTCTATAGCTAACGTTCTAGCTATTACCTATACTACCCCTTCTTTATCTATAGAGAGAAGGAATATAAGAAAGTTATAGCTAACTAAGAACCTATTAGGGTTAGATAATAGTTTAATAGTACTTCTTAGCCTAGCTAGTAGTTAAGGGTATTAATTACCTTAGCTATTACTATTACTATAGCTAGGGCTACCTCTTTTATTATTTTAACCCTCAGGGTTACTATTATTACCTCTATTACTAGGATCTCTAGGTAGTATAGGTAGTAGTAGTAGAGGAGCGTCCTTTATATATTTAATATCCTAATTATATCCTTTACTTTTATTAAGATTTAATAGACCAGCTTCTAGTTCCTAGGTACTTATCTTACTATATTACTTACCCTAGTTATAAGTATTAGAGTAACTCTATAAGTCGCTTAGCTTAGGCGCGGGAGGGTTACTTATTCCTTTTCCTTAGGATAGGAATAAAGTACTTAATATATCTTTACTTTTTTTAAATAATATATAGAAAGTATTTAAGCTTAGCTCTAGTATTAATATAATAGTTATATCTTTTAATATAAGTTTAAGAGGTAGGAGTTATAAGCTATTTATAAAACTTTATCTAAACTTATAGTATTCCTCTAGAGTTAATAGGAGTACTAAGAAAGCTTTAGGGATTATTATTATATTAAGTTTAGATATAGGTTTTAGGATATTTAGCTTATCTATAGCTTTAGCTCTTAGGGTTTTATAGCCTCCCCTCTCTTTATCCTCTTTAAAAGGGTATATTAGGTCTAGAGTCTAGCCCTATTTAGTCTCTATTTTAATATATTAATTATAATAAGGGAGATTAAGGCGATACTACTACCTAATAGTATTAGCGAATAATTATAGGTTAGTTATCTATACTTATAAGACCTTATTTTAAATGTATTAAGTAGTCTTATATACTTCCCTATATAATATTAACTTTTAAATATATTTATAGCGGTTTACTAAGTATTATTTAAAGTTCTTATAAGTAATAGCTATAATACTTACCTTTATTACTAACCTAAGAAGGGTATACTTAGTTAGGGTAAGTAGCGCATAGAACTTATCTAGGTATTATTTAAGCGCTATTATAAAGTTTATAATAATTAAATAGTTAATAAGTTCTAGAAGGTTAGACTTAAGACCTTTTTTAACCTTATAATTAGAAAGTAGCTTATAGGGTATTATTATTAGAGGTTTATTATCTTAATAGGACGTTCCTTAGTTAAAGAAATCTTCGAGGTTTAATATCTCTTAGGGATATCTCCTAGTTAAGGGAAATAATCAAGGGTTAATATCTCTTATTAATATTTCCTAGTTAAGGGAACGGGGGAGTTTAGAGGCTTTTAATACTATATAATACCTATAGGTATTAACTACTATAATATTACTTTATATAAACTCGACGGGGTTAGCCGTCCGTATAGTTAAGTGCCTTCCTTAATTATAAGGGATATCCTTAGTTATAAGGGGATATAGCTAACTATTAAGGTTATACTACTGGCCTCTGGCCACTGCATAGTGATTTTACCTGCTCAAGTGCAACAGACCTTCTAACTCCGCGCCTCCTGACAATACATAGGTGCGGCGCGCGTCCGACTCTGTGATATTCAGAGGGTTTGCTTGCGAGTAGTAGGAACGTATAGGGTTCCTATATTGTTTTCCTTAACTAGTAGAGGGTATAAGTTAAAATACCTATATAGTGTTTCCTAAATTATGCCTGCGAACTGGGTGAATTTGTTATAGTCTTTTTGCGAAGGGGCTGCGGCGTAATTCCGAGCTCAAGGTTATACTACTAATTAATATAGTCTATAAAGTAGGTGAAAATTATAAGTAAAAATACTATAAATTTCGAAGGTTTTTTCCTTAAAGGCGATAAGCCCTTTTATAAGGGTTAACGCGTTTAGGTACGTTTAACGCTTTAAACACGTTGGACGCCCTTGAGCGGGATGACCGCGCTGAGCGCGTTCGGTATTACTTATATATTAATATATAATATAATAGTACTAGTACTAGATATATAGTAATATAGAGGTATTTACTTACTCTAGAATATAAAGGTATTTATTTTAAATAATAGTAACTATAGCGAGGTTTAGGCCTCTAGCTACTGCATAGTGATTTTACCTGCTTAAGTGTAATAGACCTTCTAACTCCGCGCCTCCTAATAATATATAGCCTTCGGTCACGTAATTATAACTTTCCTAACTATAGCTATACTTATATATACCCTACTAGATAGCCTCACGATCTTTAACTTTATATTAATAATAACGTAGTTTTTAATTATTTAAACTATAAAACTATTAACTTATCCTCTCGCGCATTACCCGCGCTACTAATACCGCTTCTATTACCGCTTCGTCCGCTAGTCGTTACTATCTTTACTATGCTATTATTAGCAACGCACTCTCTATATTAAAGCAGTCAGCGTAAGCTATACTTACTAACGTTTAAGCCCTAAGGGGCTTAGGCTACCTCTGCTTTAATAGTATAGAGGACCTGCTTAAAGAAGGGCTATTCTATAGGGTATATAATAACCTACTTAGCTTCTATTACTAAGTCTACTTACTTAGTTATAATATAATAATAAGTATCCCCTCTAGGGGTATTAATAAGAGCCCTCCTAAGGGCTATACTAATAATATACTCTCTATATATAATAAAGTAGTTAAAGAAGGAGCAGGTTTTATTAATTATATTAATATTAAACTCTCTAGTAAGCTCTTATATATTATTAGTATTAAAGGGTATACCTCGCATAGGCTTAGCGTTTTTATATATAAGGTCTAGTACTAATATAGTTAAGGGATAAGGATAAGGAAGAGGGATAAGGATAAGGAAGAGGGAGAGGTATAAGGCCCTACTTATAGCAGAGCTTCTTATACTTCTAGCTATAAGAACCTCTTAGGAAAGACCTCTTTAGTTAAGGAGTTACCTCTTATATAGTAATATTTACCTTTAATACCTTACTAGAAGGTCGACCTTTTAGGTTAAGGAGTTATCTTATATAATAACTTTTATAATACCTTACTAGAAGGTTTAGCGAGGGTATTACTATAAGAGCCTTAGTAGCTTATTTAGCTCTAATATAATTAGCCCTAATATAGCGCGTATCTAACTTTATATAGTAATATTTAAAGGGTTTACTTATAAGTAGTAGGAACGTATAGGGTTCTTATATTATTTTCCTTAACTAGTAGAAGGTATAGGTTAAAATACCTGTATAGTATTTCCTAAATTATACTTACGAACTAGGTGAATTTATTATAGTCTTTTTACAAAGGGGCTGCGGCGTAATTCCGAACTTAATAGCGAGGTTTATAGGGGTAATTAAGTACTCGAGCGCTTATATAAGGGATTAGAGGGAGGTATTCTTAATAGCTATAAGGTTATTCTAAATAATTATAAGTAATAAGGGGTTAATAGTATAATATATAAAGTTCTAAATATTATAATAGCTACTAAGGAGAGACTTTTAAGTCTCCTTAGTAATATTATAGTTAGCTATATATATAATATACTTATTATAAATATTATTAACTATAAGAGGTAGTAGAGGTAAGGGCTCTATATTATTTAGGTTTTAATATATATAGCGCTATATAGCCTATTTATTATATTTATAAATATGTCACGGCGCTGGGTTAGACCTCCCTGAATTTCGGGTCACGTGACTAGCGGTCACGTGACTAGCGGGTCACGTCATTACTAAGCGACTCTTTAGCCTTCCGGGGCTACGCTAGCCTATAGTTAGACTTCCCCTTCTTTAACGTAGAATCTACTTAATATAGCGTAATTAAAGTATATTAACTTTTATCTATTCGCTATTTATAATACTATTCTATATTTATCTATCTATTCTCTAGAGATAGAAGTATAATATCTTAACTAACTACGACCCTAACCCTATTAATTAACTAATATAAGTATAGTACCTAACTAAGCGCTAAGCTAACTAATCTATACTAACTAACTAACCTAAAATTAATTAATACCCCCCCTCTACTTTATTATTAATATACTAAACGAGTTATAACTAGCTAGCTATAGCTATAAGGCTATAACTATACTTACGCTTAATACTAGAAGGCTCCTAGAGCCTTATATTAAAACCCTTTAACGCTACTATATTACGCTACCTAACTATAATACCCCCTTATATAAGGACCTAAAGGTTTTTAACCCGAATAAACCTATATATAAATAGCCTATTAAAGGCTTATTTATAGACCTCGATATAGAGGGATACGAGAGCTTAGCCTAAAGCGCTATTACTAAGCTATAGAAGTTCCCTAACCTCCTCGTTATTAATTATAATTACCTAGGTAAGGGCTAGAAGATTACCCTTACTTTTAATAATATAATATAGCTATTTTAAAATAACCCTAACTTAACCCTTACTTAGATTTAAAACTAGCTTATAAAGAGGGCTACTTAAGGTACTAAGTCTTAAGCCTTATATACTAGATATATTACTATTAGTAATAACCTTTATATACTATATAATATAGCTCTACGCCTAGAATATAAGAATTAAGAGCTCTAGGAGCGTTTAGAGGATACCTATACTACTATTAATAACGCTAAGTAATCTACTACGCTTAAGCGTTATTAAGAGGAGCGTGATTAAGCCCAACGCGATGCTACTATTATTACTAAGGAGTATAATAAGGCAAGGGATACTAATAAAGCCCTACTTTAGCGCTTTAAACGCGATATAACTACTACCCCCCCCCCCCCCCCCTATAAGCCCTCCCTCTAGCGACTATAGCGCTATGCTTTACGCAATCCTTAACTAAATAATATATTTTAAGAGTTAGGTTTACTCTAGCTTGCTTATATTAACTACTAGCTATAGTAATACCCGCCCTACTAAGATACCTAAAGTCCCTATCTTTATAAGTACTAAGGGTACTAATCTTAAGTACCTAAAGTTTAATACCTAGCTTTTTTATATTAAGATATACCTTAATAGTAGGGAGTATTATAATAAATCCTAATACTTTAAGTATATACTCTTATACCTTAGAGGAACTACTTATAACGTTCTATCCCCTCTCCTCTTAGGTAACCCCCTTTAAATTACTATAATAGAATAGCTTATTAAAGAGCTAAAGAGTATCTTTATAAACCTAGTTTAGTATAATAAGGCTTAGATAAAGCTTAATACCCTTACTATCTTATTTAAGGATATTTAAGTAAAGTAAGTAACTTTTATTAAACTTACCTATAAGGCTAAGCTCCTAGAGTCTTAGTAGCACTAGAAGTTCTATAAGAAGCTACCTACCTCCCTCTAGAACTAGTACTCTATTTATTATATAAATAGTACCCTTAACTTCTAGGACTATACTACCCAGGTCTATATTATAGCCTATATTATAGCGCCTCCTAATACCTATTTAGCTAACCGAACTGCTATATAAGGCCCTATCCTAGCAGCCTATACTAAACCCTCTAGTAGAGGGAACCCGCGTGCTTAAGCTTATACTAACTAGGGCTATATCCCTAAGGCTTTATATAAGAAGCTCTATAACTAGGGCGCCTGCTTTATTTATAGTAATACTAGCTATAACTCGCGGGATTACCCCTATAAGAGGGCTAGAGCTACTATAAGTATTACTAAGCCTACTAAGGCTACTAGTAGTAACTTAGAGCTAGTAGAAAACTAGAGCCCCTAGTAGAAATAGACTCCTTATTAGGGGAGACCTAAAGGGATTAGTAATTAGTAATAGTATCTATTAACCTATAATAACTAGTTAGTAATAAGCTACTAGAGAAAGAGTTAATCCTAGTTTATAATAGATATAGTATTCGCCTTAAGGCCCTTCTTAATACTAAAGCAAATAGCTATGCTTTTATAAATACTTATATAACCCCCTTATTAAGGGATTTTTATTATACTAAATATAATAAGCTATAATACCTTATCCTAGCCGCTAGGTTTAATAGAGAGCTATTAGATATTATAACCGAGGTATAAATAACTTATATATAAGTAGACTACTAAGAATTAATATAAATACCCCTCCTCTAACTTAATATAGGGAGATATAACCTTATCCTTAGCTACTTATAGTTTAATTACTATAATATTAGCGTAGATATACGCTATTAGCGCTTATACTAGCTAAGTAATACCCCTATAGCTTAGGACCTCCCTTAAATAATTATATAAGATACTAAGGACCTCCTCTAACTTATTAAAATTAATATAGAGTATTAACTTAATATTAAATGCTACTAAGCTACGTTTAAAGCTAAAGAATAGCTATATAATATCTAGAAAGCTATAATAAGTAAGATAAAGGCCCCTATAAAAACTCTATAGTAAAGTAGCGCGCCTAGGGACTTAGGATATAATAATAACTTATAGAAGATAAATATAGCGTTAAAGGGAGCGCTAACTATAGATTAGGCCTAGCCTATATAATATTAGAAGCCTAAACCCCTTACCCTTAAGGCCTAGTAAGTAAGGAGGAATCTTAATATAGCGCTTATTAGCGCTATAGGGTTCAAGAGGAACCTAAGATATATAGATATTAAATTAGGCTCTATATTATTATATAAGCTTAATCTAATAATTATAAATAAGTAAGAGGAAAAAGAAAGAGGTATTAGCCCGCTAGAGGTTAATAAAGCTAAGAATTAATAACTAGTTAATAAGAGACTCCCCCCTAATCTTTAGGGCTAGAGGGATTACTTTAGTAAGATAGCTAGTAACGCCTTACCTCCTTATTACTCTTATAATTACTAGATCGAACTAGAGCTTAGTATAAAGGAGTAGCTAACCTTCTACCTATTATATAAGTAATTCTTATTAGAACTCGAGGCTACCTAATAATATCTCCTTAAGAACTTAAAGAAAGGCTTTATAATACTAGGTAATACTCTATTTATATCCCTAATATTATTTATTTAAAAAGCTAATAGACGTTTAAGGTTTTATATTAACTTTTAAAAGCTAAATAGATTTATTAAGAAGGACTAGTACCTACTACCCTTAATTAATAAAACGCTAAGTTAAATTAGCTAAGCTAGGTTATTACTAAAGATTAATATCTACTAGGCGTTTTACTAAATCCGTATTCACCCCGACTTAGAGGACTTAATAATGTTCTATACCTACTATAGCTCTTATAAGTATAAGGTTCTACCCTTTAGGCTCTATAATAGCCTAGCGACGTACTAATAGTATATAAATAACACGCTTATAGAATACCTAGACGACTTCTATATAGTATATATAGATAATATCCTAGTTTACTTAGAGGACCCCCTCTAGCACGAAGAATATAT
This sequence comes from Colletotrichum ledebouriae, assembly GCA_036785755.1. NCBI lineage: Eukaryota > Fungi > Ascomycota > Sordariomycetes > Glomerellales > Glomerellaceae > Colletotrichum > Colletotrichum ledebouriae. Next base: position 36,329 of record JAVHLU010000646.1, on the reverse strand, counting down.
TAAAAAGGTCTTTAATTAGCTATATTAAGTAGGGCTTTAAGCTAATATTAAGAAGTGCGAATTTAGCGTAATTATAATACGCTACCTTAGGTTTATTATTATAACTAAAGGGATTAGCCCCGACCCTAAGAAGGTTTCTATAGTAAGAGACTAGTAGCTACTAACTACGATATATAGCGTTTAGTCTTCTTTGGGTTTTATAACTTCTATTACTAATTTATTATAAATTATAAGAAGATTGCTAGGCTGCTTACTAAACTTATAGCTAAAGGCGCCTAATTTAACTTCTATAGTAACTATATAGTAGTATTTATAATACTAAAAGAGGCCTTAATATTAGCCCCTATCCTACGCTACTAGAAGCCCGAACTACCTACCTAAGTTAAGATAGACGCCTCTAAATTAGTTTACGCTACTACCCTCCTCTAATAATAAACTAATAATAGCTTATAATACCTTATAGCCTATTTCTTAAAAATAATATTACTAATAGAGATAAACTACCCTATTTATAACTATAAGATAATAGTAATTATTCTAGCGCTAGAAGAGTAGAGGGCTAAACTCTCTATAGCTACCTAGCGTTTTAAGGTTATTATAAACTACTAACTACTACTCTACTTTATAACTAAGTAGCTCCTAAATATCTACTAAGCCTACTAGTTATATATCTTAGCTAGTTTTAATTTCTATATCTAGTACTACTTAGGGTACGAAAACGTACTAGCTAATACCCTCTTATATAAGAATAAAGACCTCGAAATATAATAAGCTATCTATAAGTCTAACTATACCTAGGTATTACTACTACTTACTTACTTATCCCTAGAGGTAGTAAGTAAATTATACTAACTACTTAAATCTACTCTAAGTCGCCTTATAGTAGCTATTAATACTCTAGAGCTAGAGGATAAGTTAAAAGGTTACCTCCTAGTTAAGTATATCCTTTAGTTAAACTACGAACTTAATATACTATTACTTAAGCTATTAAAAGTACTTATAGTTATTAAAAACGAATACTAGAGAATATAAGAAGGGCTCCTAACTATAGATAGGAAGCTTATAATACTAGAGGAAGAAAACCTATATATAAAGTTAATCTATAAAGCTTATATTTAGAGGCTTATAGTATACCTAGGTTAAAATAAGACTATTAAACTTCTAAAGGAATACTACTACTAGCCCCGCTTAACTACTAATATTAAGTAATATATTTATAACTACTATACTTACTACTAAGCTTAGGAGCTAAGAGATAAGCCTCCGGGCGAGTTAAAACCCCTACTAATTCTAGATTACCCTTAGGAGCACGTTATAATAGATTTTATATCCTACCTACCTAACTACTATAGGTATAATAATATATTTATTATAATATACTACTTCTCGAAGAAGATAGTCTCCCTCCCCTGCTATAAGATTATTATAGCGTAGGACCTTACCTAGCTATACTATACTTATATCTTCTAGTATATAGGTTTCCCTATTATAATTATATCTAATAGGGGCCCTTAGTTTACTTCCTACTTTTAGAACGAGCTCTATAAGATATATAATATAACTATATAGTTAAGTATAGCGGGTTATACTAAAACTAATAGGTAGATAGAAATTTGTAACTAGTACCTAACTTAATACTTATACCTATAGATAAACTAATTCTAGGATAACTAGAGCAAAATACTCCCTGCTATAGACTTTGCTTAAGTAGTATTACTAAATAAAACTATAGGGCTTATATTATTTAAAATCGAGTAAGAATACCTACTATAGATAAGTTTTAACTAGGATTAATATATATAGAAGCTTTTAATAACTAAGGAAAAGATTAACTATAGTAACGCCTAGTAGTTAGTATAAAACCTCTATAGCGTTTAGGATATTATAAAAAGGAATATAGCTATAGCTTAGTAATATTATACCCGCGCGATAAATTACTACTACTAACCTAATAACTTAGCTATAAGTAACTCTATTTATATATTAATAGAGGGATAGTACTAAGAGAACTCTTTAAAGCTATTAATACTATAGGATAGCTTATAGCTAATTAAGGCTACGGGGCCCGGGGGGATATAAATACTAGACCTACTAAAGGAATATAACTATTACCCTATATTCTACCTAAGTAAGCTCTAGAAGGCTACTAGTAATCCTCTTCTAAGCTAGTTTAAAGCCCTACTACCCCTTATTAAGTTTAATTATAGGCTAGAATACGAGGTTATATATATAACTACTAGTTAGTTATACTAAAGATAGTTATAATATTATACTAATTAGAAGGGCTATAACTACGATCCTACTTAATATAACGCTAAGAGTTTTAAGCACGCCCCCGCAGCGCTATAGGACTTCTATACTACTAACTTAATAGTAATAGGACTATTAAAATACCTTTTAGCTTAGCTTTTAGCTACTATGCGAGACGAGGACCCTGCTACTATAGAAGATAATAACGCCCTAGCGTAAGTATAGATAAGGAGGATACTACTAGAGGAATACTTATATAGTAATAGATTAGTTATTATAGGTAGTAACGCTAGTAAAAGGGGGGGTAATATTATAGCGCTAGGTTAGACCTCCCTGAATTTTAGGTTATATAACTAGTAGTTATATAACTTATAGGTTATATAATTATTAAGCGACTCTTTAGCCTTCCGGGGCTGCGCTAGCCTATAGTTAGACTTTCCCCTTCTTTAACGCAGAATCCACTTAATATAGCGCAATTGAAGTGTGTTAACCTTTATCTATTCGCCGTTCGTGACAAATATAGGTCTTCTAGGCTTCTCTATTATACTATATAATAAGTTTATTAATTATTAGAGGGCGCGCTATATAGTATATAAGGCTAGGTGGGGCTTAAGTACTTAGGTTAATATAATCCTATATACTTACTTAGAGGGTATAGAAGCAAAGCTATAAATACTAGGTAGGCTAGTTATATAGCTTAAAGAGATAGTAAGTATATATATATAGCTAGCTAGTAGAAGGGTTAGGTTAAAATACTATATTAGTAATAAAAAAGGGTTAAATAGAGGGAGTTAAAAAGAGGGCTAAAAAGAGGGCTAAAAGGAGCGCCTAAAGCTATTATAATATATTAGGGGTTATATAGGAGAGGTATATTATAAGCGAAGTTAAACTAGCTAAGAGCTAGGCTTATAACTATTATAATAGCTATAAGCGCTTAAGGGGGGGGGGCGGGGGTTATTATAAAGAAAGGTATATAGGACGAAGTCTATAATAAAGGAGTATATATTATCTATATTAAGATATCTATTAGAAGAAGTCGCTCTGAATAGGGGCATGCGGACTGAAGGGATATATATACCTGCTCCGGAGCGGGTGGGACCGCACGTAACTACGCAGGTAGGCCCCATCCCGCACGACACGCTCCCAATCGCTCAGGTCGTCCTGACAAATGCACAAGCTATGGATCCACAGATACTCGACCCCAAGCATACGGGTAATGGTCACAGCGTCGTGGAAAGTCCGGGGGAGGGCATTGATGTCGATGCCGTTCTTGCGAGTCTGCATCGTCTCCTTGGTCGTCGTGAAATGTTTCGAATCCTTACCCCAGCAGTGGCTGAGTGTGACATAGTTGCCTGATACGCCATGGTCTAGCTCAACAAGCTTAATGAGATGGCTTGAGCCCATGGTCCTGACCTCCAATAGGCGGGTTGCTAGTCGGCGTTCAACCTCTGCGCAATGTGGATGTTTGTCGCACTTCTCCAGCCACTTGACAATGCGATTGAGCGTCGGTAAGCTCTTCGAACAAGCTACTCGCTTCGCTGACAACTGCTTCACAGAGAACACAACCGCTTGCTGCGGCTTTGCGAAGGCTGTCAAGGTCAGGGTGGCAGGGAACACCGAATCGTTCGAGCGGCTTCCCTTTTTGAAACTTGTCGAGCGCGAGGGGTTGTATTTTGTCTAATCCGCTGAGTGTTCTGATGTACTTTTCGGTGAACGGAAGGAGATCCTCCAGCGGAAGAGACTTGCAAAGTTCGCAAAGAGACATGGCGCAGAAAGTGGTAGACTGCTCAAGATTATGCTTGTGCATCTGAGTCAAGATACACGAAGTATTGGGATACAGTTGGACTCAATCTCAATCAAATGCGCAGACTTGGATAATGTCGTACCGTTGGCGAACTAGTCCTCCCTCAAAATTCGCCATTCAATGTGCGTCAGACTCTTCGGTGCTGCTGTCAAATGATGCCGAACCCCTGTTCTAAACCCGTCGAGAACGTATGCTGAGCCAGCGAGTTCATGACTTTCAACTCTTTCGAACTCGAGTGAATGATGCTGCGCCCATTAAGGTTATCCGTTCAACCCGCAGCTGCCTGCCTGAAGAGCCTGGCCTGCGAAAAGTTGGACTGCCTATGCCCCCATACCAAGGCGCTCCCAACCGGGAACGCACGCCTGCAAATGGCTATGTATGTGGTGCAGCAGCAGCAACCAAGCCAGCATAGGCAGAAAACTCGGTTGCCTTAAACCTCCCCTCGGCAGCTTGACTGAAAGCTGAAATTCCCCTGTCCGCCCGCTGTCAGCTTACTGCCTACGATGTTACAATTGGCAGAGACAGGGGTCACAAGGCCAGTGGGATCGTGCCTGGAACCCCGAGCCATGCCAAACGGGCCTTTGGTATCGCGGTGCAACGGTCGTCCACCAATGTCTTCGACGATCTCGTTCAGCATGATTCTTCAAACTGAGAATGAACGGAAGAGGTCTACGTACAAGACAATCAAGCAGCCTCTTATGCGTCCCACATCAAATCAATGCCATGCCGCCCACTCATAGCCTCACGATGGCCTCGGGTGTCACTCGTACGAGTTCTCTGGCCCCTTCGACACCAACGAACCCGGTCAAGACGAAGACAACTCTAATCATCCTACTGTAGAGCTTGACTTAGCGTCGGGTCGCCATGAGATGAGGATCCAACGCGGGTGGGTTATCCGTATTGCTGCGGCACAAGTCGATGATGGCCTTGCTGGCGGTTACCGCTCAGCAGATCTGACACCCAATTCCCTCGTCTTCGGCCAAGCAAGCCGCTCATACGGCCCCTGGTATTTGATCCTAAGGCCTCCAAAATGGCAGGGACTTTGGTCGAATAAGCCAGCAAGAGCACTGAAAAAGGATGCCTTCGGTCGCCAAGACTTACGATGTCTCCTCGTTGGGCCCCCCATCATCAAACAATAAGATTCATAAGCGATGGGGAGACCAGGCCTTGGTACTCACGTTCAACGGCCCCCATTCTGTCGCTGCCGATAACTCTGTGGTGTTTCTTCAACTCCCCAAGATACCTAAGCTTGGTACGGAAATTGAAGCGTCTTTGCTGAAAGCCTCCCCTCAGCAATCCTTTTCGCACACATCCCATCTCCCATGATCCGACGGGAAGGATAGCCCAGCCCGGGCCCGGGCTTGAAGTCACTTCACACTACGATACCACAGCGGTCCCGGTAGACGCCTATTCCAACCACTGGACATCGCCATTAAATGCCGGCTCGGCTCCAAGCTATCGTCCATCACAGGAGCCCAAGATATTAGCAGGAAACGGGTACGAGGCGGTGGGCCATGACGGCTACGCAAACGAGAACGGGACGGCCCACGCACCTGTCGACGACGAGTCGTCGCGTCGTCGCAGACCATGGCTGCTGGTCGGGTTGGGAGGACTCGCCACGTTCGTCCTCGCCGGCGTCATCGGCGGCATAGCAGGCTGGAAGATCACATCGAACCAGAATCACGACCAGGAGCCCGCGACTGATTTGACGGGCTCCGTCGGCAGCACGCCGTCCACGAGCGCGACTACGATTGTGGATAACCTGGGCTTGGCGGCTGTCGGGTGACGGTACGGCACCGATATCACCCACCCTCCAGGTCTGGTTCCAGGGTCCAGACGCGGCGTTGAGGCGGCTCGAGTACATGTCTTTACCAGAAGTGGACTGCACCGTTGGAGGTCGATGCGGCGCCGAAAGCTGGGTCGCCGGCCAGTTATGGACGAAACCGGATGTAAGTCATGAGGACATTTCTGTTGGTGGTAAAGACATGCTGACTGATGGATTTGTAAAGCCGCTGACAGTTCTCCCTCAAGCAGAGCTATCCTACCTCGGACCGCAAGATAACATCTTGGGTGTAAACTGGAGAGAGGGTTCACTAGAGGAAGCCAGAGCGACAGTGTCCGTGACGGGGTTTGGACGATCAGCAACAGCGGTTCCCAAATGGCGGCATACTGGCCTTCCGTAATCCTGCAAGCCAGCGACGGGGATGTGATGGAGGTCGCCTTCAACTACAAGTCGCCAGGATTCCAGGAGCCGAAGAGGGTAGGCATCACTGCCTCCCCCGGCTCAGCTCTGGTCATCCTCCCGAGGGAATCGACGCATTCCGCCGGGGATCTCACGGCAGCAGCCTCGAGCGCGCGCATAATCTATTGCGACACCGGCGGCCTCTTCGCAACTACGATCGATCTTCCGGCGGCCAGCAACTCACATCCTCCGGTGAGCTACCCGATACGGTCGATTCGAACTTTACCATGGCAGGTTTCGCCGTGGCCCGTGGCGACGTAGGGGGTCAAACGTCGAGCGCGGTGAACACGTGAATTGTGTATCAGGACTCTAAGAGCGGCAAGATTTCATACGTGTGCGAGAATGATGGCGAGGGCTGGAAAGGTCCAGAGTCGGATTCTGTGTTTGACGGGGCTGATAACCCGATGCATCTTGCTTGCGTGACTGCCTCATCTGCGATGATACCCGAAGTTCCGCTGGAGCCGGCGCATGATTTGAGTCATTGCTTCTTCTAGGCTGGGAAGAAGATGAAGCACGTACACTTTGATGGCGATTCGTGGACAGACATGGGCTTCATCGCCATCCCGTAGGTGCTCGGGTGTTGGGTGTAATGTGTGTTACGTTTGAGAGTCTTTCAGGTTCGGCAAGGTCTTGTTTGGCGTCCTGGTCCATGTGTTGACGAAGATATACTGTCGCAATTCAGTACAGCCTTAATTGCCGTATAGGTGTAACTGATTTCCCATCAGGCCTTCAACAGCCCGCCTTGTCTTCCCGCTATGTGGGAGGCTCAGTTCTTGACCTCTACTAGAAGAGTAGTCTTCTGTCAGATTTTGATTAGAAACACATGTGTGAATGCCGTCCGCGAAATATGGTGCCAAGAGCAAGGTAGCAAGAGGTAGTGATCAGTTGTGACCGTGTCAGCTTTACAGGGAAATTGTGTATTCCCGTCTCAAACCCCTTCCGTTAGATACAAGGGTGACACGTATCGCCGAGGCTCTGTCTACACTCATGTCAGCCATCTTGTCCCGGTTGAAATCAAGAATCAAGTCACAGGCGTCAATCCATAGACTGACCAAGCGTCATGTGTCAATTCTTTCAAGGTATCAACTATTGTACAATCATCGTCATCGTCACTTATTTCTCGAAGCGCTTAGCAACGGTCTTCCAGTTAACGACGTTCCAGATGGCGTCGAAGTACTCGGCCTTGCGGTTCTGGTACTGCAGGTAGTAGGCGTGCTCCCAAGCGTCGATGCCGAGAAGGGGCTCCAGGTTGCCGGTGACGGGGTCCTGGTTGGCGCGGGTGACAACACCGAGGGTGCCGCTGGTCTTGTCTTTGACGAGCCATGCCCAGCCGCTGCCCTGGATTCCAGCCAGGGAGGTGTTGATCTGCTTGCGCAGCGTCTCGAAGGAACCGAAGTCCTTGGTAATGGCTTGCTATAGGGGGTCAGTCGTGATTGCAAGTCAGAAACGTGTTGATGCACTTACAGCCAGCTTGCCACCGGGCTCACCACCGCCGTCACGGCTGGCGGGAGCCAGGTTCTCCCAGAAGAGGGTGTGGTTGATGTGGCCACCGCCGTGGAAGTTGATTAGAGGGGCCTGTGCAGCAGCCTTGGCGAAGTCGCCCTTGGCCTTAGCCTCCTCGACGGTCTCGAGAGCAGTGTTGAGGCCGTTGACGTAGGTCTGGTGGTGCTTGGAGTGGTGAAGCTCCATGATCTGGGCGGAGATGTAGGGCTCGAGAGCACCGTAGTCGTCTGGAGGGGGAAACCGGCTCATTAGCACCAGGATGGCTAGTCTCTGGACGGCTTGCATCAACGCTACTCACAGGACATGTCGGGCAGCGTAGCCTTGCCGCGGACGAAGCTGGTGCCCATGGCTGCAGCAGCGGGCTTAGCGGCGCCAGCTCGGAGAGCTGTGCGGAGGACGGGTGCGGTTCGGAGGAGAGTGGACGACATCTTTGCGTGTTTCTATGTCTGGTTGATTGTGTTAACTGGTGTTGTTGGAAATCAATTGATCTGCTAGAGATCGTGAGTGAGAGCGGACGGCTGTATATACCTTTGACCGGTCAATTCAGAGATGTTGGTCGACAATCTGGTGTGCAATCGCAACTTCAGGATGATGTCAATTGCGGGAGGGTCGGTCGGCTATTACGTGAGGCAGCTCGGATCTCCAGAAAAGCTGCCAGCGGGTTGCCGAGCTGCTGGCTCGCTCTCGCTGAAGCGTTCTTTCCGTTTCTGCGAATGAGAGAAGGATGTCGTCATCCACATCAAGTGGAGACCTTGTCACCTCTGGTCGCACTTGCTTTATTAGAAGTCTAGGGGTGTGATCGATAACTCGACCTACGGTCCATAGTACGGTCTAGCAATATATCGCACGGGCCTTTCTTAATACCTACTCTTAGTAAAAATAGCTAAAGTATATATTTAACTTATATATAAGTAGCGTAATATAGTAGCAGCTTACTACTTACCTAGATTAACCCTATCCTTATTAGCTATAATTTTATAACTTTATTAGGGCTAGGATCCTACTATTCTAATAACTATATAAAGTTATTTAGAACTATATACCTATAATACCCCTATAATACTTAAAATAGCTCTAATAATATATAACTAGTAATAGGAAGAGGAACTCGAGGTATAAGAGGGTATTATAATAGCTATACTTATTATAGAGGATCGCTCTAAGTTAGCCTAGCTTAAGTTACTTACCCTAAGTTAAAAATAATAAGCTTTATAATCTCCCTTATAGGATAACGATCCCTTACCCTCTTAAGAGGTCTCTTTATAGTTAGTATTATTAATACTAATAACTAATAAAAGAAAATACTTAAATAGCTATAAAAAGGGCTAGAGTAGTATAGTTTATTAGTAGTACTACTTAGTATATAGAAGAACCTATTATAATATATTAAGAGAAGCGTCTAAATATAAAGAAGGCTACTACTTATAAGCTACTATAGGAGGAGTTAGTAAAGAAGATTAATAATAAAGCCTAGTTTCTAATAATAATTACTCCCCTATAGTTACTAAATAAGTATAATACTAAATAGAAGCGATTTAATATATAGTTATTAATTATATTTAAATCTAATAATAACTTTAATATAGAAGGAAGAGTCTCTTATAATAATAATATATATACTACTTACCTTATTAATAACCTAAAGGCTATATAAGTATTTAAGAAGGGTTTAGGGAACCCTAAGCCCTATTATAAGATTTAAGATAATAGGATAGGGACTAGTAATAAGATCTATACTACTAGGGATTTATTTATAGAGGAAAACTCTTCTAATAAGGAAGTTAGTAAAGTTAATAATACTAGTGAAGCTAAATTTAATATTAATAACTTTAATCCCTTTAATAAAGCCCTACCCTTACCCTCTTAACTATAGAGTTAAGTTATTAGAAAGAGAGGAAGTTTTATTACTAGCCTAACCTTATATAGAAAGTTATTAACTACCTTATTAATACTAGCGAGGTAGTAGACTAATAAAGTAATTAGTTAGGAGAAAAGTCTACTACTAGTAATAAAGTATAGGAAAATACCTTCTACTAGCAAGGGTAATATATATATTAGTAAATCTCTTTAGCTTTTTAAAAAGTTAGTATTAGGTAGGAAGTTAAGGTTAGAGGAAGTTATTAATAACGAGGCTATAATAGAGAAGGCTTAAGTAGACCTCGCGTAGTTTAAAAGCGAATTATTACTAGATAAGTTTATTATTATTTTTAATAACTTAAGTAAAAAGCCTACTAATTTAGTAATATTAGAAGTAGTACTATAGAATAAACTACTAAGCAATATTATTAAGAGGGTATATATTTTAAGGATTTTAAAGTAGTAGTTATTAGTATTTTTAGAGCGGTTAAGTTAGTAGTTATAATAATAAAGAAATACTATTATTATAGTTAATAAACCCTCTAATCCTCCTATATTAACGCTGCTACTTAGGCTCGAATTTTATTAACTTTATACCTACTATACCTCTTATTTACCCTCTACTAGTATTTTTTTTCCTTATTATTATTATTAAAGTTAGTATCGCTACCCTTCTATTTATCCTCTATATATTAGATTAGGAAGTTATAAAGCCTAGTTATAGCATAAATAATCGCTATTTAATTCTAAAACCTATACCCTAGCGCTATAGCGCGGATAATCTTCTATTTCTTCTTTAACTAACTAAAGACCTACTCTATTAAGTTCGGAATTACGCCGCAGCCCCTTCGCAAAAAGACTATAACAAATTCACCTAGTTCGTAAGTATAATTTAGGAAATACTATATAGGTATTTTAACTTATACCCTCTACTAGTTAAGGAAAATAATATAGGAACCCTATATATTCCTACTACTTATAAGCAAACCCTCTAAATATTATAAAGTTAGATACGCGCTATACTAGGGCTAATTATATTAGAGCTAAACGGGCTACTAAGGCTCTTATAGCCTAGAAACGCCCTCGCTAAACCTTCTAATAAGGTAAAAGCTATTATATAAGATAACTCCTTAACCTAAAAGGTCGACCTTCTAGCAAGGTACTAAAGGTATTATAAACACTACTATATAAGAGGTAACTCCTTAACTAGAGAGGTCTTTCCTAAGAGGTTCTTATAACTAGAAGTATAAGAAGCTCTGCTATTATAAGTAGGGCTTTATACCTCTCCCTTATCCTTATCCTTATCTAACTTATAATAAATCCTTAACTATATTAATACTAAACCTTATATATAAATATACTAAGCTTAAGTAAAGCACGCCCTTTAGTATAAATAATATAGAGGGGATTACTAGAGAGTTTAGCCTTAATATATTTAATAAAACCTACTCCTTTATTAACTACTCTGCTATATATAGAGAATATATTATTAGTATAGCCCTTAAGAGGGCTTACTTTAATACCCCTATAGGGGACTTTATAAGGCGTAATAATATTAGAGCTAAGTAAGTAAACTTAGTAGTAGAAGTTTAATAGGTTATTATATACCCTATAGAGTAGCCCTTCTTCGAGCAGGTCCTCTATATTACTAAAGCAGAGGTAGCCTAGGTAGCGAATATTAGTAAGTATAGCTTGCGCTAATTACTTTAATATAGAGAGAGCGTTACTAATAATAGTATAGCTAGCGGACGAAGTAGTAATAGAGGTAGTATTAGTAGCGCAGGTAGTATATAAGAGGAAAAGTCGATAGTTTTATAGTTTAAATAATTAAAAACCACGTTATTATTAATATAAAGTTAAAGATCGTGAGGCTATAGGTACGTATAAGTATAGCTATAGTTAGGAGAGGATTATATAACCGAAGGCTATATATTATTAGGAGGCGCGGAGTTAGAAGGTCTATTGCACTTAAGTAGGTAAAATCACTATGCAGTGGCTAGAGGCTATACCTACTCTATAATTATACGAAGCTAGCTATAGTAGAGGTTATATAGCTCCTCTATTATTTCTAGAGGTTTATTAGTATCTCTCTAATCCTATAAATAGTACTAGGTTTTATAGTATAGGATTATAAGCTTATTATAACTACTAAAACCTACGTTAGCGAGGAAGTACCTTCTAGTTAGTATTATAAACCCTTAATTAAAAGCAAATATTACTAACTAGGCGTTATAAATAGAGCTCTCTATACTAGTAAGTATATATAAGAAGCTACTATTAAATTATACTACTATAAATATATTTTAATTAACTATACCCTTATAACTTCGCTACTTCTTCTACTTATCTCTCTTAGGGATAAATATATATATAAGGGTACTATTAACTACTCTAATATACCTAGTAAAAGCTTTACGCTTTAGGTCTTTTTTAATCTCGCTAGAGACCTCTCCTTCCTCTACTAGCCTTATATATACTTAGTAAAAGCTTATAAAGTATAGTAAGATCTTATTAAATACTAAGGAGACTATTAACTAACTAATTTAGAAGAAGTATACTACTAGACGTTATAAGCTACTTATTACTAGTATAAAGATAAAAATTATTACTTTCTATTTATAAAAGAGATACTATATCTCCCTTAAGGTAATATTATTTTATAGCTATCTTATAAAAACTTTAAACTAATATTTACTTATATAAAATAGGGCGAAGAACTATCTATTTAAGCCTTTTAAAAGATAATAAGCAAACTCCCTTATAGCTTCTAGCCCTCCTAGGTATATAACTTTCTTCTCTAACTAAGGAATACTTTAAATACTACTTAAAGCTATAACTATAGTAGCTATAATAACTATAGTTATTATAGTTATAGTCTTATTAGCCTTATTAGCCTCGCTATTTTAGCTTATTATTAACTACTAAAGTTTCGCTATACTATCTAGTATACTTATAGGGTCCTTAAGAGCACCCCCTTTAAATTTATATAATAGTATAGTTTATAGTAGAAAATTCATAGCTTTTAAGGGGTTAAATAGGGGTAATATATACTAAGATTTATATAAATTAAGCATTCTATAGTCTAGAGTTAGTAGAGAGGTTACTAGCGAAAAATACTACTTAAATAGGTATAGTCTCTTAAAAAATGAATTTTTGAGTTATTTTTTAGGGCGCTAGACCGTACTATGGACCATACCGCGAGTTATCGATCATACCCTAGGCCATAGAGCTCACAGCCAACAGGGTTCTCAACTTCTCAGCTCTAGTCCTTATGTAATCCAGCTATCCTCATTGGCTGAGTTGGAGAGCAGACGCCACGTTCATACGCCACATCGGAAAGCCACAACGGTGGGGTCAGATCTCTGCCCGTCAACACAGCCATTCGACGCGTCGAGCTGTCCAGCGACATCGTCAAGTCGCGGACGACGACTGCAACCCTTGCTGACAACGAGACCGAGCTCTGTCCGTAGTGTCTTCGACATGTCGTACTACGACATTGATTCCATCCTCACGGATGCTGAGGTACGTTTGATCTACACCCTATACCCTGCACCCTGGCGCGGCATCTCTACTGCTGCTGCAGAGCAGAGCGTCCGCTGACGAGACCCAGAAAGTGCCCTGCAAATTCGAAATCGATGCTGCCGACCTGGGGTATCTCGACAATAACCCAAGCCACGCTCTCAAGGCCGGTACCCAAATCTCCCTCCCCCTCTGGCTGGCCGAGATGCTTGCCCTCGCTAGTGCGGGCGAAGACGGCAAGGCGCCCGTGACGCTGAACCTGCCCTCCGCCCTGTCGAACCAGGTCGTTCAAGCTCTCAAGGCCGACTCGCGAGCGATTCCCATCCGAGACCAGAGCGCTCACTTCTACGGCCTCGGCACCAGAATCCTCGACCTATTCGAGGAGCGCGAGCTGAGCGAGGTGATGAGAAAGACCTTCGTCACGCGAGCAACCGAAATCGGCCTGCACGCTCGCAAAGGAGGCGACGACGGCGTGGGTGGCTCGAGCGAGGACTTTCTCCGTGGCCTGGACGAATGGGAGCGCATGCTCTTCCGGAAAGCGCACGACGGCCACAAGGCTTCCAAGGAATGGTTGGACAAGTTCAAAAAATACTGAAGGGATACCTGATTCCAAGACAAAAACATCACATCTGATTTGGTGCGTGCCCGGTGGCATCAGCTTGCCAAGCGTTTGGCAGGACGAAGATGCAGACTCTCTAAAGGTCGGCCAGGACCGATATCCCGGCGGAGCAATCTCCAGCCGCGCGGGGCAGCCGCATCTCGGCGCCGCGACTCGGAGAATGCGGTAAAGGCCCGGAGACCGAGCTGCTCCGGAAACTCAAGTCGAGAACTTCAACACAGCTTCGCGATACTATATGATCCCGCATAGTCAACGGGAAGACAGAAGCTAAGACACGATCTCCAGACTCGGCGCCCGCATCCGTAGCCGAGGCGCAACAAAGTGCGCGGGGCGTACGATGAGGATCTGGCAGGGCTTTGACTCGCGGTTCGGCTTTGGAGCTGAGACCGAAGGAGCACGGTAGCTCAACCAACAATTGATAAGCAAGACCATGAGTATGCCTACACTATTAATCTAATCCATGTCTCCGGCGCATCTCAGTGCCTATTGTTGGTTGATCTCCTCGGGAACACGCGTGTCATCGTTTCACAGCTGAATCTCACATATCTAAACTCCCCGCCACTTATCTGATATCTGAGGCGGGGCAACCCGAAGAGATAACAAAGCGCATGGCTGTCGGCGGCTTCCGTGCCTCCGCAATCCTTCCGCTACCATTTATTGCCACGCATAGAAATACCGAAACCCTTCCTGTCCCTTACTGCTTGCGTCTTCTAAATCCTGCATAGAAATTTCCACCAGAACCGAGTCTGTTTACAACCAGACCACGAACCTACCGTTCACTTCGATCAACATGACTTCACAAATAACTGTAACACCGCTAGCCCCCGCCGAGGGCTCAGCCGTTGATTTTGGAGCCGTCGTGTCCAACGCGGACATTGAAAACCTCACCGGTAAGAAAGCAGCGAAAACCGCAATTGACGACCCAAATGATATTATTCAAGTGTTGGGAGAATACCCGTGAAATCGGTAACCTCCTATGGTAAGCTCTTCAAACGTCTCAGCCGACCTGGACCCAAAAACTGACAGCCTCTTGTCAGATGCCGACTTTGAAGTCATCCGTGAGGCCCTCTTCGAGCACCAAGTCCTAGTCTTCAAGAACCAAAGCCACGTCTCCCCCAAGGCGCAGTACGCCATCACCCAGCGTTTCGATCCAGACGCCGGCGCAAACTACGGCCACGGCAAGACCCTCGACGCAAAGCGTTCCATCCTCCACCCGGACCTCAAGACCATCCCCCATCAGCCCCAGGTGCAGGTCATCGGCAACGGCTTCGTGGAAGAGTACGAGGGGCTCAAGAACATCCAGCTCCGCCACCCTCACCACCGCACCTTCCACGCCACGACCATGCCCGCCGAGGACGACCTCGACTTCACCCGCTTCTACCGCTGGCACATTGACGCCGCCCTCTACGGCCTCGCGCCACCCGTCGCCACGACCCTCCTCGCCGTTCGCGTCCCGGGCGGTCGCAAGCAGACCCTACGCTACGACGACGGCAGCGGCGAGGAGATGACTGTTCCCCTGGGCACAACGGCCTTCGTCTCGGGATACGCAATGTACGACAACCTCTCCCCCGCCGACCAACAGTTCGTCCGCACCACAAAGGTCGAGTACGCGCCTCACCCCTACGTGTGGATGAGCAGCGCAAAGTCCCGCCCCGACGGTCTCGGGCTCGTCTCGGAAGGCAAGGAGGTGGCCCTCGACGACCTCCCGCCCATCGAGGAGGACAAGATCCAGATCCTGCCCATGTGCTGGCGGAACCCCGCCACGGGCCGGCTCGCGCTGCAGGTCCACCCGTCCGCGGTGCGGAAGCTGCACTTGGCGGACGGCACCGTGGTGGAGAACCTCGCCGAGGTCCGGGAGACGGTGCATCGGCTGCAGAGGCCGGCCATCTCACCCGAGAACGTCTACGCGCATGATTGGGAGCAGGGCGATTTTGTCGTCTTCCACAACCGCGGCCTCATTCACTCTGTCGTGGGGGCGTTTGCTGAGGATGAGGTTCGGTTGTTTCGGCAGTGTAATATCGCCGGTAGCAAACTTCCCGAGGGACCCGCTGAGGTTGCTGCCGCGGTGTAAGAGGATCGTCACATGATGCCCCCTTCAGCGTACGGTTATTCCCAATGTCCGTAGTGTATTTAGCGGGAGGTTTTGTCTACCGAGTAAGGTTGACCGGCGTAATTGGCGTCCCGATCCTGAGTTCACTGCCACTTTCACCATCACTTACTTACACTTTTACCACTGAGTTCTGCGCCCATAGTCTTGTGACATGTCATACGATGCAACTGCATGAGCCTCCTCGGCAGTCGTTTTCCAAGCAAACCCTATTGGTGTTGCCCGGGTGACTCACGGCGACGATCTCACGCAGCAAGATGCGTATATGTGAATTTCGGCACCGTCTGAGCCGGGTGACTTTGACAATCCCCGCTCTCAATCCTACACGTACCGGCACAGTGAATGCCACCCGGCAGCTGCGTCACATTGAAGCGGCAAAAATGACTGAGTGATCTTGATCGCGAACTTTTTTTTTTCGTCGTGATGTTGACATAATTGTTGGGTATTTTGTATGTAGTATCTGAGCACCGAGGCGACCCAAATGAATTCAGCCCATGACCACCATCCAGCCGCGCCGTGCCCATGAGGCTGCCTAACCGTAATCCAAAACTTTTGTGTGTGCAAATAGGGTATCATTCTAATCGTAGCCAAACCCGCTCCTCGCATCGCTGAAGGGAAAAACGTTGCTGTCCGAGGCATGACACTCAAGCATGCTTCCAGAACTTCCACTTCTGCGGCTTTCGACACGCGTCGCATTCCGGGACGAGGTACTTGCTGAGGAGCTTCCAGCCCTCTTCGGGAAGGGACTCGATGGAGTCGTTGAGCATGTCCATGCAGGCCCGGGTAGCTGTACTGACGTGAGTCATTGCGACCAAAGTCTCCAGAGGTATTTATGAAACCTACGCATCATCTCCATGGCATCCTCGCTGTCCGCGGCAATCTCCATACGCGTCGAGTTGTAGCAGTGGTACCTCTGTTGCAGCTCGAGCATGCACTCCCACATTTCCTCCAGGTCGGCGTCATCGGCGGAGGAGCGGCGGCCGGTGAGGGAGGGTCTCGCGTGCCCAGCCTGCTCCATATTCGGGGTTGGTGCCGGGGCGTACTCAGTCATCGTGACTTGGGCCTCGGGCTTCTCTGACGTGGTGGCACAGGGCCTGATCATGTCGTCCTCGCTGTCGCTCTCAGGCCAGGAAGAGTATCCCGAGCCGCTTCGCTTGGGGAAGCTTCGTTGCTTTCGGCCGAACATGTTTGATTTATCGTGTGTATGTGTGTGTGGAACGGTACGTGCTAGTAATCGATGGTTGTATGTATGTTGGAGTACGGGTATCGATGGGTTCAGAAAAAGAATCTTTTATGGAGACCAGTGAGATGGAGGCAAGTGACGAACAACCAGGAAGAGACGAAAGGGAAAGGGAGAGAGGATTCAAGCCCACTATATAAGCCGCGAGCACCGGAAGCCCTATGCAGTGATCACCAATCTAGAGCTTAGATCGTTCGAGACGAGGCGCCCTAAAATTCTGAGAAGCGACGGCGATGAGACCCGCGCGCCGCCGCCCAACGGAACCAGGCCGGTCCCTACCCATGCGGTCACTGAGACCTGACTGTACCTTGTGGTGTCTTGTGTGTGTCCAGAGCCATCAGATGGAATTTTTTTTTTTTTTTTGGATGACGGGGTGGGTGTTGACAAAGAGCGGGCTGGCTAGTGTGTGTAAGTGGGTTCCTTTTTTCCTCCTCCGCGCAGAACGAGCGTGTATCAGCTACCTTACTCGACGGACACGAACCAGTGACGACTTGGAAGACCCCCTTTCTGAGGTAATTCGGGCTAGAATGAGTAATGAAGATGGAGCCGGGAGGGTGCGCTGAGAGCTCCGTCTGGCCCGGACGCCTCCCGGGACAAGGCATTAACCCGGGGGCCCTGTCAAGCAATTTTTCACTCCCTTCAAAATCTTCCTTTTCGCCCTCCTTGCTTCTTCGAAAACCTTGGACGAACTGAGCCCGCGAATGACGGGACGTAAAAGACGGCCCGAAACACGTAAGAAAACGGCCAGAAAACCCAAAAGAACTGGAGCTCTTCCACACGGAAAGTGTCCCTGGAAAATTGAGACGTGTGAACAAATTAGAAACAACAACAAAATTTGATGATGTTCGTTGTTCTCGTCCATGCTTTCGTGAGGCGGAAGAAGACCAGGTACGTAATAATTCAACCCCCCCCCCCAATCCATGTACGCATAACATCTACGAGTGCATGTGGCCGGCCCATCGAGCTCTGAAGACAGCCCGTTGTGAATAGTGTAAGGGTCATGCAGGGCCAGCAGCAACACAACCCAAACCCGCCCGCACCGGCCGGCATCAACAACTACCGTCCGCGGACTGCCCTGGTTCCATATCCGTACGTACTATACAACCGCGCTGTGATAACTTATGATGTGATGGGCGGTGTCAGCTCCGCGGCCCTGACTGGACGAAAACAGCCCGCGACGTGGACGGGGTGGCTGCGCGGTCATGCGACGGAACAAGGGCGAACGCATCATCCGCCCAGCCCGCCAAATGACATCTGCCGGGGCCGAAGGGGTAAGGTACTCGTTGGGCTGTGTTCCAGATGTCAACAACGCACAGCCCAAGAAACGTTTACCCTCTTCGTCCCCCCTCCCCCTGGCAACAATCCAAGACATCAACAATTGACCGCCCCCCCATGATGCGATGCCATGCGCCTATGAAGCGATAAGGGGTTAAGGACATCCAGGGGCTGAGATCGTGCTGTTCGCCAGGGCAACGCCCTTCTGACCTGCGGTGAAGCGTTCGGGGCCCCGGGGGGGTGAATTTTTTTGTTTTTTTCTCTTTTTTCTTTCAGGTTTATGGTGTGTTTGACACCGAGACATCCGCTCAGCGCCGGCACTCGCGGGACTTTGGATCAAGTGACGGTGACGCTGCGGCAACGGGCGCGGGAGGGTTGTGTTGTGCGAGACATGTCAGATAGCGTTCCCGTCTATTCCCGCGAAGAGAGGGGCCGCCAACAACCAGGGGGGCTTGCGTTTTCACGTCTCACGGGAAACACACGCAGAGATGGGACCCGATGCCGCACCGGATGGGGGCGCCCGAAACTCGGTGAACTGGGCGGCGATAGGCCGACTCCTGTTACAGCCATTACAATCGACCGACCGACGATGCGAAGGTGCCCTTCGGAAGCCGGCAGCGGCTGGTCGTTTACTTCAATTACCTGTCACTGACTCACTGTAGTAAATAATAATAATAATAATAAGGGAAGAGAGCGGTCGTTCGTGGCGTGGTCCATGGCGCCGTGGCCACATCATCAGCCCGGACACTTCGGCCCATGCCATCTGCTAAACATCGAACCGGACGAAAGCTACTAAACATAGGGCGCAGCCAAATACGGGCTTGTAAACCGACGAAATCTGTCGTTCCTTTAGATGAAGCTTGTGTCGACGTCTGGTTTGCCAGATAAGCCCATGAGCGCTAGCAGGGCAAGCTCATTCATCCAGATGGCGCTCTGGAATCTTGGAAATCCTGCGTCATCTCAGCTCAAGCCGGATCAGGGCGTTCTCGTTCATTGACTTGTCGTCTGTCATCTCCTCATGGACTCGGCTTTCACATGCCCACAGCCACATCCCCTCAATCTTGGCCCCTTGGCTTCCCCGCCTGTGACTCGCGAAGCCGCCTCATAAATCATAACGCCAAGTTCGCCGTGGGTTGGGCCAGCATCAAACATGCACGCCATCCACTTTGCGCGAGCATTATTCAAGATTTGTTCTTTTAGCCATCGGGCGACGCCATCTGTCGTTTGTATCGTCGACAACTGATTGACTGGTTCGACTCAATGAACGTCTCTTCGATGCACTGCTGAAGTACGATGCGCTACTCGAGTAGAACTCATGCAAGGTTGATGCCCAGCTCTCGGCGGAGTCCACTCCGCAGACCGACGCCACTCGCCAACCTGTCGGAAGGCAAGAACCACAGTTCTAGATCTCGCTGGACTTTGGTCCACGCAAGCTCAAGCTCGGATGATTTCACTGCAATGTTGATCTTACGCCTAGGTTCTGTTGGAAGGCAACCCTCGGGCTCCAATGAGTGTTCTGGCGGACGGCTCCAGCGATGATGATCGACGCATTCAGACAAAGTTCTGACTGGTGGTTGAGCTTGATGACCTCGCCAACTCAGCCTCAATGCCATCATGTTCCAAGACTGTTCACTGGCGAACGTTCTTCTGCTTACGACGACGATACGACCATCCATGCTACTCTCAGCTGCTGCCGCGCACTCACAAAATACCATGTTCAAAACTCACCTCTCGTATTCTCAGCCTCAATACTCTCTCAACATCTTTCGTAGCAACCGTACTTGCCACTGAACGGGGTGCGCACCTCTTTCGCAACCATGATCACAATCACTCCACACGATCTCATCAAAAGCTGTGACCCAGCTCCATGCGGCCGAGGAAGTCTTCGATCCCGCCGTCCGCCAAGAGCATATTGTCCCATACGCAATCCCCGTGAACGTCAAGCCACTTGACCTTGACGAATTGTCCACGCGGCGCTTCCTCATCCACGACGAACGTGTGCGTCCGTTGCTGCATAGATGCCGCCTGTACTGGACTGAGCCCCTCCTCGGGCGCATCGTCTTCGCCGCTCGTCTCAAGCGACGGCTCATGATACGGCTCCAAGGTATCTACGACCGAAGGCATGCGAAGAAGAACAAGGTTCCAGCTGTCTCCAGCTTCCCAAGACCCGTAAAGCTCGTCGTTGTCAAGAATGTCTTCGGGTTCGATGCCAAACTGGTCGTCCGAATGGCTTATCTGGCCCTTCATGATCTCCCAGGCATCAGCCAGTTCGGGGAGATGACAAGTCCGAAGCAGTACAGCGGAATGGTCGTTGGAACGCAATGTGCACTCCTGCGAACTGTAAGTAGGGCGCAGAACACGAGCTATCTGGTCGGCTCCTGGTAACCCTGGTCCAGTTGGGCCGTCCACTCTCTGGCGATTCTCTGCCGTCCAGATGTACGGCTTGCAGTTCATGATCAGCAGATTCCTCCTGAAGGACTATCTACAATACTGACTTTGCGGTCGAATGGCCTCATGTCTAACCAGCGACGAGCGAGCTCATCCCATTGCGTTTGGTCTTCTTCGCTAGCCCGCTCGTCATCCCAATGGTGCTGTCAAGGAGAAGACAGCCGATTAGCCTCTGACAAAACAGACTAACTCGGTCGCGGTGCTTACCAGCATACAGCAGTCGAAAGGCAGTTTGCCGTAATCAGAATCCCCGTCGCTGTTGGGCGGGTGTCTTGGCTCCATCGTTTCTTGAAAATCGCGAAAGACGAGATCAAAGTCGAACAAAATATCGTCAAGTATTCTTCGGCTTGGGGAAAAGAGATTTGAGGTGTATCGTGCAGCCGAGAACCAGGCAGCGATGGCTTGGCTTGTGCCGCAATCAAGCACACTCTGGGCAAGGACAGGGACTCTTGGTCTTGAACCAACACGAAGTCGCATACAAGTTGGGCAACAAAAGCGACGGATCAGCCGCTCTTTTCTCATGAACCATCAGAAATGCATACGTCGTGACTGGGATGCCCAACAACAGAATGCTTCGAGCGTCAGGAAACACCATCAAAACCTCTAATCAGAAGAAACACGACGCCATCTAAACAAGTCTGATCTCGCTTTCAATGTACGTTCCTGTCCCGCTGCTGCTGCTGCTGAACTCGACATCCCCAACCGTCTCCGGCGTTCCGATGGGCGTCGTCTTCGCGGCGTTCCTGCCGAGTTCAATTTCCTGCGCACCGCTCTTTCCGTTGATCTTGCAGCTGTCGTCGATCTTGGTCGTGATGACGCAGTGGGATTCGCAACGCCTCCGGCTTCGGGGTGCGGGAGGCGAAACTGGAACGAGTCCGTCTGGCCCAGGCACGCGTTGCCGTTCGAGAAGCGTGAGTTCTTGTCCTCGACGACCCCCGGGTCGCCGCCGCGGAGGATGCAGGCGTTGGCCGTGTCGGCGCCGCAGTCCTCTGAGCCCGTTATGATGTTCCAGGTCCTGCTTTGGCGAGCTTCCAGAGCGGCAGAGTTAGGGAGCGATGGCCGGGGAGGAGGCGAGGGTGGCGAGGACGAGAGGAGCGAGAAGCTTGAAGGAGTACACTGTGATATATGTTGAGAAACGTCCTATAGGGCCATATTTATAGTTACTAAAGAGCTTGTTCTATTATAACGAGAGTGGCTATAACGTGGTTACTTATAACTATAGTTAGAGGAATAACCTCTAGAAAAAGGTCGCTCTAGAGCTAATATTAGTTATATACTATACTAGGAACGGGTAATACTAAAGGTATTATAATATACCCCCCTAGATATAGTAGTAGCTAGAAAAGCGCCTAACTACGTAGTATCCTTTAAAATACCTAAATATAAAGCAATATATCTATAAATAACCTATTAATAAGCCTATTTATAAAGGAGATAATAAAGTAAAGTTATTTATATTAGGTATAGGTAAAGCATAAATAGTTATAGTTTTCTACCTTTATAACTATTATTATTATTATTATAATACCCTTTATTTACTAACTCTTATTAATAGTAATAGAATCTATTATCTCTTATTAGCTTAGGTAGGGTAGCTACTATTATATTAATTCTAAATTAAATAACCTAGCTACCCCCCTACCTTCTTAATTCTCCCCTATATATAATATAATAACTATATATATACCTAGCTTTAGTTCTAATAATTACTTTATTACGCGCGCGCGCGTATAACTATATCGCGCGACGATCTTAAAGCTATTATAATATATTAATATATTTATAAATACCTCCTAAAAAGAAGACTAGTTAGGCTATAGCCCTTAAGAAGGTGCGCGCTACTAAAAGTAAGAATAAAGCTAGGGGTAGAGGGGCGTACCCTCCTCCCCTAGAGAGTAATAGTAAGGTTATATATATATTATTCCTTCTTATTATTAATATATAGTATACTAATATATTATATAATAAGTAGAAGGAAATAGAAGTAACTTAT
Source organism: Colletotrichum ledebouriae (assembly GCA_036785755.1). Classification (NCBI taxonomy): domain Eukaryota; kingdom Fungi; phylum Ascomycota; class Sordariomycetes; order Glomerellales; family Glomerellaceae; genus Colletotrichum; species Colletotrichum ledebouriae. The sequence goes on along the minus strand of JAVHLU010000646.1, from coordinate 13,472 downwards.
AGAGGGTAGCTCTAAGGGTAAGGGTTTATAGCTTAAGAGGCCCTAGGGTTACCCTCTTAAGTAGTTTAAGAGGATAGCTCCTAGTAAGTTATAATCTATTTATTATTATAACTATACTTTAGAATATTACTAACCTTATTATTATTATAATCCCTAAGGAGATAGATAAGGAGGAGGGTACTAGTAAGGGTAGTTTAAAGCCCCCTCTTAGCCCTCCTCCCCCTAATAGAGGTATAAAAATAGAGTAAGTACCTCTATTTAATAAGTACTACTTTTAGTATATTTTAAGCGAGCTCTTAGGCTTATTAGATAGAAGGTATTTACCTAGTATAGTAAGTAAATATAACTACTATTATAAGGGTAAGGTGCCTTATTAATAAATAAGTACCCTTATTACTATCGCAGCCTACTAATATACTAAAGCTAAGACTTTAGATAACCTAGTAGTTAGAAAGGTAAGGTTCTATACGCGCTTCGTTTCTATAACTAACTTCTAATATAACTTATAGACCCTTACTTATTAGAGAGCTACGCTCTATAAGGCTAGTACTACCTAGAAGGAGGAGATTATAATAATAAAGAAGGGTAATAATAATAAGGGTTTAGGTAGGGCTCCTGAGGTAATAGGTAGTTTTAGTATATATAGCGTTATTACTCTATCTCCCGCCCTAGTTCTATTTAGAACTCTAGTAGTTAGCGCGGGTATACTTATACCTTATCTACCTACTAGTAATATAGCTATTATAATATGCTATATAGTTAATAGTCTTATTAGTACGTATTTACTAGAGGTATTACTACTCTTATATAATATCCTAATAAATTAGTATAAGTAAATCCTCTAAAGTTAGATAGTAGAAAATTAGTATTTTAAGGTAGCCCTTTAGGGTATATTATATTCTTTTGCTCCTATAGGAGTAACTTTAGGCTCCCTAGCTAGTAAGCTATAAATTAATTAAAAATTAGGCGCTATTAGCCCTCTTATACTTATTTAGGGTATCCCTTATTTATTATAATTATTCTCTATATATATTTTAAATTCAAGAGCGAATGAAATTATTTAAATTTCTTATAGTTTAGAACCTTTATAAGATTATTAGCTAATATATTATTTATTAATATATATATTATACTAAATAATCCCCTAGCATATTCTTATTATAGCTATATATTCTAAATATTAATATACTATAGCTTAGTTAAGATCTATTCCTTTTTACCTACTATAAGATAAATTATCTATTAGTTATTATAGTAAATCTTCTAGATATTACTAAGTTTAAGAGCGATATCCCTAAATAGCCTCTAAAGAGTAATTATTTCCTTAGTAGTATATTTAAGGCTTAGAAGCTCTACTTCTATTATTAATATTATAACTATAGCTTATTAAGTAGCTTTCTACTAGATTAGTCCTCTAAAGAGCGAGATTATATACCCTTAAGAAAACCTCTATATCTCCTTATTATTTATAAATAAAGCGTTGCTTATAATTAGTAATACCTATCTACCCCCTAAGTTACTAAAGCGTATTACGAGGTAATAAGTATAATATAGGTATTATATAAACTAGTTAGTAGTAGTATAGTAATAAGGAGCGGGATTTATTAGGAATCTTAAGAGTAGAGAATATATAAAAGCGATATTAGGTTAGATTATAATAATAATATAGAGTATAGAGCTAATCTTCTCTTAGAAACTCTTTATTTCTAATAGCGTTATTACTATTTTACTCTTTAGGAGTAGTAGGTTTAGAAGGGGGGTTATTAGAACTCTAAAGTCGAGTAAATCGAACTTCTTTATAACCTACTTAATATATTAGTTATAAGAAAGGTATATCTTTTATATAGCTTAGTTATAGATAACTCTAATTCTAAGATAGTACTTAACTAGGCCTTATTCCTTTAACTTATATACTTCCTTTAGGCTAGTAATTACCCTTTATACTACTTCTTTATAGTTCTTATAAAATAGGATAAGGAAGTTATTTATATAGAAGATAACGAGGACTCTCTTCTTTTTTAACTAGAAGAGATATAGGTCTTTATTTATAGGTATAAGACCTAGGCGCTAAAGGGTTAAAGAGAACTCCTTATCCTAGAGTAATAGTATATCCCTTAGCTTATAGAGCGCGTAGTATAATTCGATATACTTTCTAAGCTACTTAAAGCTATCTAGTAACTTATAAATAATTAGTTCTTCGTTTAGGTCCCGGGAGGCGTTTAGGAATATATTAATAATATCGAATTATTTAACTTCGAGGTTAAATTATATAGTAATTACTATCGCTACCCTAAAGGTATAAGTAGCGAGGGTTATTATATAAGTTTATTTAAGGGGCGACTTCTCTTACTAATCGCCTTAAATATAGATCCTTGCTTTATACTAGTTAAGGATATTATCTTTATTAAATTTATAAGTAAATACCTATTTTAAAGGGATTAGTCTCTTTATTATTATCTCTTAGTTAAGAACGGACTATATATCTATCTACTATAACTTACCTATCTTAACCTTAGCTACTTCTTTAAAGCGAGTTTAGAGCGCTTATAGGAGGTTTAAAAGTTCCTTCTATAAGCGAGGTAGCTTAATAAGGTTATTAGTAGTAAGACGTTTATAGATTATTATAGTTATACGAGCGGGTTTCGTACTATAAATAGTAGTATAAATATAGCTATAGAGTATATAGTACCCTATATTAGCTTTTAAAAAGGCTTTCTACTAATTAGGTATAAAAATCTTAAAGAGGCTAGATACCCGCTCCCGCTCTATATAGTATTAGAGTAAAAACTAGTAACTAGAGCGGGATTCGCTTTTTACTATTCCTAGTTATAAGTTATTAAGTAGTAGATTGTATAGTTATTAGCTTTAATAAGTTTAGCTATAGCCCTCTTAGTTATATACCTAGTTAGACCTCTATTTAGTATTAGCTCTCTCCTCTCTATCCTAATATAGCTATACTAGTAGATTTAAGGGCTTCTTATCTAAAGGTTCGTTCTTATTACTCTTACCTACTTTAGAAATATATTATAAAGTAGGTAGTAATTTAATTATAATATAATCCTTAATCTATTCCCTTTTATAATTAACTTCTCTAATAGCTTTATATATATAATTTATTTCTAGTATATATACTATACTTATTACTCTATCTATTAGAGCTAGGCTTTTATCTAGCTCTAGTATAGGATTAGGGGATAATAGCTACCCCCCTTTCTAACCTACCTATCCCTTTAGAAGTTTTAGGATTCTTCTATTTAGAGACTTAGTTATAGGAATAAGGGTTAGTATAAGTAACTATTTAGTTATAAGTATTAATATAGCTTTATTCTTATCTATAACGCCTAGGATCTAAAGTTTAAAGTCGACTTATTATATAAGCTCTTTAATCTCTTTTACTATCTCGCGGATAATATCTTCTAGGATAGCCTCTTTTGCTTTATCCTTTATATAGAAAGTCTATTTATTAAATATTACGTTCTATATAATAATAACTATTTATAACGTAGAGATCTAGACCTTATATAGGTTATAAGTATTTAGAATATATCCTACTACGTATTTAATATATCCCTATAGTATTACCTTAAAGTCTCTCTTATTAATTCCTCTCTCTTATTCCCTCTTAAGGGGGTATATATAGTAGCTATAGGTATATATATATCCCTAATAAGGGCGAAGGTTATAAGTTAGGGTTGCTCTATTATTAGGTTACTACTAGTAAAAGTACTAGTAGAACTACTCCTCTTTAATCTATAGTAGTAAATACTAGTTATAACGCTTAAGTAAGCTTATATTAGAAAGCGTTATTGCTACTAGCACTATCTTAGCCTATATTTTCATAGGTAAGCTAGTTATAATAAGTATCTTAATTATTTAAGTTATAACTTCCTAATTAGCCTATTCCCCTCCGCTATTTAGTTCCTTTATATATAGAGGGGTTATTTTAAACTCTATTCCTTCTATATAGGTCTAATCCTTATATCTTATATAGCTTATAAGTAAAATTACTAACCTCTTAACGTCTTATTTAAATTTATAAATAGAAAGTCCCTTCTATTAAGATACCTATTGCTTAAAGGTATATAGAGCGAGCATAACGCTACTATAGGTCTTATTAATATATAGAAATACGAAGAGCTAACTAGTATATTTATCCTTAATAATAAGGAGCTACTAATTCTAGTTAAAGCCTTTAGGGTAATTAAAAAGATCCTATATAATCCTATAGTAAGAGCGTCTTACTTTATCTTCTAACGTTTATCTTAAAATTACTTATTTAGTATATATAACTACGTAGTATTAGTATTCTAAGCACGTCGGGCTTTTAATCCTTACCCCCTAAGTAGTATATACTAGCTACTCTAAAGCCTTAGGGCTAAAGTACTTACTTTAGAGGTACTAAAGTATTATATTATCGCTCTAGTCTAGTAGTAATATAAAAGAGGTATACTTATATATTATAAGTACGTAGTTTATATTATTAATAGAATAGTATTAATACTTCAGGGGATCTACTCGGGAATAGAGTATAAGTAATAAGGCTTATATTTAAGGAAAGCGAGGTTTACTTTCCTAATAAGTTTCTTAATTATAATACTATTTTTATAAGTTCTAAAGCAAAGTATATAGTTATACCCTAAGTATTAATTACCTATCTTCTAAAGTAGCGCTTTAGAGATAATATTAATATAAAAGTTCTCTATATATCTTATATTATAGAGTATAAGGTCCTCTATATTCGCGCTTTTTAAGCTATTAAGAGCGTTCTTAATAATTTATATACCTTTTATAATAATTAGGTATAAAGCTATTTTAAAATTAACCTATTCTCTATTATAATACCTAATTAAGGAGGGGATAAGTAGGGACTTATTATTAATAAGGTATATCTCTCTATAGTTATCTAGGACTATAGACTTATATAATATATAGGGTCTTAAATAAGGGGTTATAAAGATATTTAAATACTCTTTATCTAAGTTAACTATATTATCCCTAACCTTATTTAAGAGGGCTATATAGAAAGTAACTACTATTATATTAGTAGGGTAGCTTAGGGCTATATTAGATTTCTTAGATAAACCCTTATTACCCCCCTTTTTATTTTAGCGGTTTTTACTCTTATAGGGTATAGCGTATAGCTAGCCCTTATAAGTAAGTTCCCTATTAGGATTAGCAAAGTATAGGTTACTATTTAACTAGTTATAGATCTAAGTTATTTATATATCTATTATTAATATATAGGGGCCCTTCTAATAATATCTAGTTAAAGCGGCTTCTAAGTAGTTATAATTAATACTTAGCTATTAATAGCTTAACCTATATAGGTACTATTTACTACTTAATAAGTTACTAGTTATAGGAACGCTTAATAGGTTAGCTTTATCTATATAGCTAGCTAGCGTTATAAAGACCCTAGCGCTTTATCCTTATAACCTCGAGTAGAGTATATCCTTATATAAGAGGCCCTTAAATATATTAATATATTAGCTTATATTAGAGACTAGTATCCCTGCTTACTCCTATTTAAGGATATCTATAATCTCTATATTAGCCTAAGTAGGTATAAAGTAATAACTTATTACTTAAAGAAAGGTTTTTAAAGCAAGGGTACTACTTACTTTAGGAAGCTTAAGCTAAGTAGTATAGAAGTAAATACCCCTAAAGTTATTAATCTAGGTATTAGGATTAATACTCCTATTTGCTTTTTCTAGGACTTAGATATACTCCTCTTAAATAGTAGTAAGAGTACTAGCCTTACTTAGAGCGTAGTAATATTTAAGATTAATAATAAGGCTATATAAGGTTATATCCCCTTTAGCGAGAAGTTCTATATATATAAGTATAATAATATTATAAGTAATAATCTCTATAACTAGATAGTTAATCTATTTAAACTCCTAGTCCTTATAGGTTTACTTAGACTCTTATATAGCGAGTAAATAAAAGTACTCTAGGTACTATTCCTATATACTTATAATATTCTTATTAATTATAACTAGAGTAGCTAGAAGCTAAAGGGGTTATAATTTATTTATTATTTATATCCTAGTAATAGACTTAGGAGTAGTTCTAGAAGTAGCGTTAGTAGTAGCCTCTTCTAGAACCTCCTAGTTAAATAGAGTAATATATTAATTATAAGTACTCTTCTCTTATAAATACTAGGCGTTAATATCTTAGTTTTACTTAGTAATATATATATTAAGAGTTAGGGTTTCTAACGAGGTTTTACTTAGGTATAAAAGTCCCTTAGGGTTATCTAAGTTAATATATTTCTAGACTCTAGTAGCTTAGGCTTTAGCTTAGATTATAATATACTAAGTAGTAAAGTCCCTATATATAGTTAGGTAGTATAATACTATAATAGTAATAATAGAAGATATTATAATTAAAGTTATTTAGAAATAGAGGGTTTATAGTAATAGAGGATTATATATAATAAAGAGGAAAAAAGGAATAGGAGAGAGGAAGTTTTAATAAGTACCTTTAGTAGTAAAAGCTTATTTTAAAATAGTAATTAGGGGTCTAGTTAGAGCTAGGCTTATAACTATTAAGAAACGTCTTATAGGGCTATATTTATAGTTACTAAAGAGCTTATTCTATTATAATAAGAGTAGCTATAACGTAGTTACTTATAACTATAGTTAGAGGAATAACCTCTAGAAAAAGGTTGCTCTAGAGCTAACGTTAGTCACGTGCCGCGCTAGGAACGGGCGAGGCTAAAGGCATCACGACAATATGTTAGTAAATATATATTGAGTTGTTGTTTGTCCTGCAGTACTCACTCTTTGCTATGTGGAGAATATAAAAGTTTTCATAAAGCGAGGGTAACTAGTGGTGTTGCTAGATGTCTGCTAAAGGAGTGACCGGATAGTTAACGACCATTAGAAAACCCTATTTGAAGGAGAAAGATACCTGATATTTTTACTTCTCAGAGTCTCTATCTTGGGCTTACGTTTCTGTTATCTTTTGAGAACGACAGCGTTTGACTTGTGTCAATGTGAACTCGAAGGTTCATTGCATTGTTGTGGACATACTATGGCTTGGCAGCTAAATGGTGCCAAGGGCACAAGAGCTGCACATGCTGTAAGCGAGCTGGCTTAAAGCTGAACTTGTTTGGACTTGATAGTGAAAAAAGTGGCCGTTCTTGGCTATGGACGGAAACTGGTCGCTCAATTAGGCTATGCTACGAACCCAACTAACAGCGATGAATAGAATCATTAATCGCATTCTTGGCTGGAGGTTCGCTCTTGGATGATGGCTTTCAAGCTTATTGAACATCATGTCCATAGCTTTAAGACCCCTTTCTGCTGCACAAATCCACGTTTGGCGGAGAATTTAGTCTCCTGGATTCGTGGCAAGGAAATCCTTGGTAGCGGCAACTAACCGCGACCGCCAAATCTAAATCTACATGTGAACTAGGTAGCTAGTATTTTGACGGTGTAGTTTTAGTATTTGGCCGGATCTAACTATATCCATTAGCTGCGCTACCTTTGCTATATTATATAATAACCTATAAAGTACTAGTATTTCTTAGGTATATTAGTAAGCGAGATTATATAGTGAAATAATAATATCGCTACTATCTAGTAAATAACTATTTACTAGCTAAATTTATACCCTTATAGATACTTATAATATTAGAGATTAGTAGTAATACCTTTAAAGAGTGCTAGCTATAAGTCCGCTAGTACTACTACGATATAGGTATTATATTAAAGAAAAAAAGAGTTATAAATAAGGGCGCCTAGGTTAATATATTATATAATCGCGAAGGTATATATAAGTTAATTATATTAAAATAAAAAATAATAATAAAGTAGTGCGGCTACCCCTTTATAGGTTAAATCCTTTAAGTTACTATAACTAGCTACTAGGTATACTTAATCCTTAATAGTTATAAGTATAATAACTATACTAGCGCGCGCGAAAATAGGCTTAGAGCTATCTTATTATTTTAATAGTTAAGTTTTAATAAAGCGAAAGTTATAGTAGAAGGTAGCCTAGTAGAGAAGTCGAGATATAATTATATTAAAGAGCTCTCTACTTATAATAACTTAATATTATAAGAGGTTATGAGATTATTATTATAGTAGGAAGGTATATTATTAACTAACTAGAAGGTCTGAAATTATTAGCGATCGCTATAAGAGGAAAAATATAGCTTATTAACCTCTATATAGCTATTCCTCTATATCCTTAAGAGTAAAACTAATAAGGCTCCTTTTTATTATATTTAATATAGGGAAGATAGTAAGATTAATAGTATTTTCTAGATATATAAATCCTACCTAGATATAATAAAGCGAAACCTAGAGCTATTTATAATAGATAATATATATAAAGTAGGTATATATACGTGGTTTATTTTAATAAAAAGCTTTTACTAATATAACTTTATAAATAAATCAATTTAATATACTGCTCTTCTAGATTATAAGCTTTACTAGTATTAATATTATATATAATACTACCTTCTACTTAGTATATACTAAGACGACTAAATCTTTTAGTTAGGTATTAAGGTAACTACGAGAACTTCTTATTATTAGTAAAATACTAGATCTAAGGGTAATTGTTACTAATTTTAACGTAGGCTTAAAGAGGGTCCTTGAGAGGTCTTCCTATATATATAATAATAACTTTATATTTAGTATATATTAAAAAATATTAATCTTGATATAAAAAGAAATAGGAAGGACTATAGGGTCTAGAGCCTAATAAGGCTACTACTACTACCCTTACTAATAATAAAAACTCTATTACTAAGGCTATAGAGGCTTAAAGTAGTAATCTCGCTTCTTATTTAATTATAGAGGAGGTTAAGGTAGCGTAACTACTTATATAGGATAATAATAATAATAAGGGCGCGCTACTATAATAATCTAATAAGAAGGAGTACTCTTATAACCCTAATAGCTTTATTAACGCGTAGAGGGCTTATATTTACTCCTCTATATATAATAAGTATAAGAAAAACTAGCGATCTCTTAAGCAGTAGTTTTTAAATTAATAAGGTTAGTTATATTACTAAATACTTATTTATTACTAACTTTTTATAATAATTATTAAGTACCTTAAGATAACCTGTATCTTACTCTTTTACGAATTTATTAACTATAAGATCTAAAATTTTTATAACTATAGTTACTAAATAACCTCTCCTATAGAGGGATCTTATTACTAGTTAAAATCCTACCTTACTAACTACCTTATAAACCTCTATATACTTTATATTAAAATTCGAGAGATAGTTATTAAAAAGGTTAACTCTTATAAGACCTAAATTAAGAAGGAGTACTACTATTACTATATAACGAGTAAATACCCTCTACTTAAGCCTCTTAACTATAAAGTTTCTTTCTATACCCTCTACCTCCTCTATAGTTAATATAATACTATAGAAGAGGCCTTTTAAAAGAGGCAAGGCCTACCCGCCTATATAGGCGTATTTATAAGGTAATAGGGTCTCCCTTGCTACTATAACCTACTAGAGAGACTTCGTAGTAGTTACTATAGTAAGAGGGTTACTTATAAGGATCTTAATACCTACTAGTAGCTAGATCCTAACTATATATATATTAGTCTATTAGCTATTAAATATATATTAATTTCTCTAGCTAAACTTAATTTAACTATAATAACTTATTAGTAAGGCTAATCTAAACCCTATCCGCTGCGCGAGGCGCTACTACTACTAACTATATAAGTTTAATAATAATAAGGTATTACCTAAAGTTAGCCTATATAATATATAATAGGACCCCTCTAACTAGGAGGTTATAGACCGCTTTTTAGCCTTATAGTTAACTATAGCGCTACCCTTCTCTATACCTCCCTCCTCTATGCTACTATCTATATGCCTATTAACTACGCTATTAATTATAATAATAATAACGCGTAGTAGTGGTAGTAGGGGTAGGGGTAGGGGGTTAGGTAGGGGTTTATATTAATAACTTATAAGCGAGATTACTACTATACTTATGTCACGGCGCTAGGATTAGACCTACCGGAATTTCGGGTCACGTGACTTACGGGTTATGTGATTACTAAGCGACTCTTTAGCCTTCTAGGGCTACGCTAGCCCATAGTTAGACTTTTCCCTTCTTTAATATAGAATCTACTTAATATAGCGTAATTAAAGCGTGCTAACCTTCGCTTATTTACTATTTATAATACTATTCTACGTTCGTCTATCTATTCTCCGGAGATAGAAGTATAATATCTTAATTAACTATTACCCTAATCCTATTAATTAACCGATACGAGTATAGTACCTTACTAAGCGCTAAGCTAACTAATCTATACTAACTAACTAATTTAAAATCAATTAATACCCCCCCTCTACTTTATTACTAAGATACTAAACGAATTATAACTAGCTAGCTATAGCTATAAGGTTATAACTATACTTATACTTGATACTAGAAGGCTCCTAGAGCCTTATATTAAAGCCCTTCGACGCTACTATACTATACTACCTAATTATAATACCTCCTTATATAAAGACCTAAAGGTTTTTAACCTAAATAAACCTATATATAAGTAATCTATTAAAAGCTTATTTATAGACCTCGATATAGAGGAATATAAGAACCTAGCCTAGAGCGCTATTACTAAGTTATAGAAGTTCCCTAATCTCCTATTATTAATTATAATTACTTAGGCGAAGGCTAGAAGGCTACCCTTACCCTTAATAGTATAACGTAGTTATTCTAGAATAACCCTAACTTAATACTTACCTAGATTTAAGACTAGCTTATAAAGAGAGCTACTTAGGGTACTAAGTCTTAGGCCCTATATACTAGATATATTACTATAAGTAATAACCTCTATACGCTCTATAATACTACCCTATACCTAGAGCATAAGAATTAAGAGCTTTATAAGTAGCTAGGTAATACCTATACTACTAGTAATAACGCTAAATAGTCTACTATACTTAAATACTATTAAGAAGAGCGTAACTAGGCCTAATATAACGCTATTACTATTACTAAGGAGCGGGATAAGGTAAGGGATACTAATAAAGCCTTACTCTAGCGCTTTAAGTATAATATAACTACTATACCTCCCCTTATAAACTCTCCTTCTAGTAACTATAGCGCTATACTTTAGGTAATCCTTAACTAAATAATATACCTTAAGAGTTAGGTCTTCTCTAGCTCGCCTTTATTAACTATTAGTAGTAATAGCACCTAGTCTATTAAGATACCTAAAGTCCCTATTTTTATAAGTACTAAGAGTACTAATCCTAAGTACCTAAAGTTTAATACCTAGCTTTTTTATATTAAAATACGTCTTAATAATAGAGAGTATTATAGTAAGTTCTAACGCTTTAAGTATATACTCTCGCGCCTTAGAGGAACTACTTATAACGTTCTATCCCCCCTCCTCTTAGGGGACCTACCTTAGATTACTATAGCGGAATAGCTTATTAAAGAGCTAAAGAGTATCTTTATTAACCTAGTTTAGTATAATAAGGCTTAAATAAAGCTTAATACTCTTACTATCTTATTTAAGGATATCTAGGTTAAATAAGCTACCTTTACTAAACTTACTTATAAAGCTAAACTCCTAGAGTCTTAGTAGCGCTAGAAGTTTTATAAGAAGCTACCTACCTCCCTCTAGAACTAGTACTCTATTTATTATATAAATAGCGCCCTTAACTTCTAGGATTATATTACTTAGGTCTATATTATAGCTTATATTATAGCGCCTCCTAACGCCTACTTAGCTAACTAAACTACTATATAAGGTCCTGCTCTAGCAGCCTATATTAACCCTTCTAGGGGAGGAAATCCCTATACCTAAGCTTATACTAACTCGGGCTATATCCCCGAGGCTTTATATAAGAAGCTCTATAACTAGGGCGCCTATTTTATCTATAGCAATACTAGCTATACCTCGCGGGATTATCCCTATAAGCAGGCTAAACCTACTATAAGTATTACTAAACCTACTAAAGCTACTAGTAGTAACCTAGAGCTAGTAGAAAACTAGAGCCCCTAGTAAAAGTAGACTCCTTACTAGGGGAGACCTAAAGAGATTAGTAATTAGTAATAGTATCTATTAACTTATAATAACTAATTAGTAGTAAACTACTAGAGAAGGAGTTAGTTCTAGTTTATAATAGATATAGTATCCATCTTAAAGCCCTTCTAATTACTAGAGTAAATAGCTATACTTTTATAAATACCTATATAACCCCCTTCCTAAGGGATTTTTATTATACTAAATATAATAAGTTATAGCGCTCTATCCTAATTACGAGGTTTAATAGCGAGCTATTAGATATCATAACTAAGGTATAGATAACTTATATATAAGTAGATCGCTAAGAATTAATATAAATACCCCTCTTCTAACTTAATATAGGGAGATATAACCTTATCCTTAGCTACTTATAGTTTAATTATTATAATATTAGCATAGATATACGCTATTAGCGTTTATACTAGCTAAGTAATACCCCTATAGTATAGGACCTCCCCTAAATAATTATATAAGATACTGAAGGCCTCCTTTAATCTACTAAGATTAATATTAAGTATTAACTTAATATAGAACGCTATTAAGCTATATTTAAAGCTAAGGAATAGCTCTATAACGCTTAGAAGGCTATAGGGAGTAAGATAAGGACCCCTATAAAGATCCTATAGTAGAGTAATACGCCTAAGGACTCGGGATATAATAATAAATTATAGAAGATAAATATAGCGTTAAAGGGGGTACTAGTAGCTAATTAGACCTAACCTACGCTATATTAGAAGCCTAAATCCCTTAGCCCTAAGGCCTAATAAGTAAGGAAAGATCTTAATATAGCGCTTATTAGCGCTATAGGGTTCGAGAGGAACCTAAAGCGTGCTAATATTAAATTAGGCTCTATATTACTATATAAGCTCGACCTAATAATTACTAATAAGTAGGAGGAAGAAGAAAAAGGTATAAGCTTACTAGAGGTTAATAAAGCTAAAAACTAATACCTAATTAATAAAAGGCTCCTATTATACTTCTAGGACTAGAAAGATTACTTTAATAAGACTTGTAAGAATAGGTATATAAGTAGCGAAAGGGGCGGTAAAACAGCCTGAATAATAGATATAAATAGGCTAAGTAATATGGTGATAAAAGCTGATAGATTTAAGCATAAGGAGGTATTTTTCATGGAATTAATTAATAGAGAAATCGTTAAATATCAATAATACTGTTAATATTATTTCTAAGTTATAAATCCTACCCTCACGAAGTGAGGGGTAAGATATTCTGAAACGTAACTGCAAAGCAGTAGCTTATTAAGCAGGAATCGCGCTTGGATCACTATGTGGTCCGTGCGCAATTTCTGTATATTTATAGCTATAAAGCTAAGGATTATAAATATATATATATATATATATAAGGTTATTACTATTATTAGAATTTATATAGATTTTTAAAGTATTTATTCCATAAAGGAAATACTTTTATAGTTA
>JAVHLU010000645.1:0-50842 GCA_036785755.1 Colletotrichum ledebouriae | reverse complement strand
TATATTAATAAGATAAAGTATAGTAGTAAAGGTATAGATATTCTAAGACTAAAATTATATATTTTCTAGGATATATATAAAAGAGTAGGCTTTATAACGGAGCAAACACTATTTGCTTTTTTAATTATACTTAAAGGTAGAGTATTATATTATTACTATAAGATAATTTGCTAAACTTAGCCTTATCTTAACCCAGACTAGATTATTACTAAGCTTAGTAAATATTTTAAAATAGAGAAATTTAAATAAATATACCTTACTAAATAGAATACTACTACCCTCACCTTAATTATAAATAATAATCTATTTATAATAAAGCTTAAAACCTTAGATTTACTAATTAATACTCTTATAAAGATATAACCTGCACTAGGTACTATCTATAAAAGTAATAAGATTCTATATAACTAACTTCTTTAAGGTTACTAAGAGGTTAAGGAGTATGAATAAGCTACTATAAACCCTATAATAAAGTTTAAGAGCCTCTATAACTAGCTTAAAGTTATAATTAGTAATATAGTTATATTTATAAATAGTTAATTACCTCTATAACTCTAATACTATGCTAAGTAATTCCAGATAGATTATAAGTATAATAGCTAAGAGCAGAATAATTAATTTAGCTACTCTAGCCCACGCTATAACTTTAAATAAGATAATTTAAAATAATAATAAGATTTCTAAAAGCAGAGATATTATATCTATAAAAAGATAAGCTACTATTTAATAAAGTATATATAAAAAGAGAGAGATAAAGTATACTCCTATTTCTAAAGTAATTTATAGGTTTAAGATACTTTAAAAATAGCTTACTAGTAATTTCTAGCTTAGTATAAAGAAACTAAAGAGGAGACTTATAATAATTTAATAGTAAATAATAAAGAGAATAAAGAGATTAGGATATATCTCTAGTTACTTAGAGAAGGATAAGATAGTTAAGAGGAATAATAATCCAATAATAACTAGTAGACTTTATTCTTTACCTACTTTATAGACCTAAATACCTAATTAGCCTATTTAGTAGATAAGAATACTATTATAAAGCACCTACTTAACTAATCTGCCTACTATAGAATTACCTACTATAACCCTTTTAAATAAATAATTAATAATACCTCTATTAATATCTTTGTACTTAATAAAAGATATTTTTTAGAGACTTTCTAGGGTATTATCCTAGATATAGAAGCTATAGGATTTTTAATAACTAGTGTTAACTAGTTTATTATACTTAAAAGAACTAAGTTACCTAATATTATAATTAATACTGCTACTATAGGAGGGGTAAGTATTAAATTTAGACTAGGAAGAGTAATTAAATTAATAAGAATAATAAATATCTCTATACGTTTTAGAGAAATAATCTTCTATATTATATTAGTAAATACTCCTTTTCTCCTATACCTTATAGATATAGATAAACTAGGTATTTAATTTAATAACTTAAGGAACTATTTATAATAAGGAGACCTAATTATCCCTATTATCTATATATAGAGTTATCTATAGCTATTATTAGATATAGAGAAGACCTTAACCTAGAATAAGCTTATAGAGACTAAGTTATACTAACTCTATTAATGTTTTAGATACCTATTAGTCTACTAATATTATAGGGTTTTATAGTAGTTAGGCTACTAGGTTAAGATATAAATACTTAAGTATCTTATAAAGCTTTATAAATATTTCTAACTTAATATAGAAGCTCTGAATTATTTTAAATTTATCCTTAAGGATAACTATAACTTTAACTATACTATGGTTATTAATATAGTCTACCTTAACTTAAGACTAGTACTTTATATAGTTAATACTACTACTAGCTTTAATATAGGAAGATTTCTATAGAATCTATTAGTAGGCATAGCACTTAATATACTTAAATAATACTAGATCTATACCTATCTTAAACCTCTAGATATAGTAATTACTAATACTAGTACTAATTTTAGCTTATCTAAGTAGCATAATATGCTCTGTTTAATATTAATAACTATTACTAAAGTTTCTATTAAGGCTTATAACTCTATAGGTAAGGTTAAGAGGTATTATATAATCCTTTAGAGAGTTTATAATATAATTTGCTAAGACCTCCTAGATATAAATTATAAGATAGTTCTCTAAATAGCTTTAAAGGTTATTAATAATACTATAGAGCTAAAAAGCCTAGTCCTAATATTACTTATCTTTAGAGTATATCTATATCTTATTAATAAATTCTCTCTATCTCTAGAAATCTAGAAATAGATAGCTACTATATAAAGAGTAATAGAAGATCTCTAAAAAGTCCAGGCTTTATACTAAGTTTTAGAAGCCCTTGCTGCCTATAATAAACTAGATATATATAGAACTCTATAGCTATTGCTACTCTTGCTTATATATATCTACTATAAAAAGAAGGGATAGCAAGGACTATATAAACTCCTTGTTATTAATAGTAAGACCTATATACTTAACCTCCTGCATAGACCTTAGACCTTCTAATTAACTATTATCTATCTATAGTATAATGCTAGTAATGCTAGTAATATTAATAGGGATAATAATGATATACTATAGAACTCTCTAGACTAGAATACTAGAAGAATAGAAGTACTAAATAAGAGTAACACTGCATAAACACTAATACTAATATTACTTAAATTCCCGCCTCTCAATAAGAGGGGGAGACTACTAAAGAACTATATAGGAGCTATTATAATACTAATTACAGATTTAATATAAAGAAGTAACTACTTTATAGATTAAAATAAATAAGAGGATACTATAGTTAATACTATTTT
Organism: Colletotrichum ledebouriae; assembly: GCA_036785755.1. Classification (NCBI taxonomy): domain Eukaryota; kingdom Fungi; phylum Ascomycota; class Sordariomycetes; order Glomerellales; family Glomerellaceae; genus Colletotrichum; species Colletotrichum ledebouriae. The sequence continues at coordinate 48,059 of JAVHLU010000645.1, read as the reverse complement.
TATTATTAATATAATAAAAGCCCTTAGCTAAGAAATTAGTAACACTATAACCTTCTTGATAGTAAAGAAGTATTTAGATTATAACCTTGCTATTTATCTATATAAGGAAGGTATTATTATAATATTAGGAGAACCTTTCTCTATCTCTGTAATAGCTAAGATAACTATGCTTTAGAAATATAGTATTTTTAAGATTATCTCCTATAATACTATAATTTATAGTAAAAGCTGGATTTTTAAATCCTATATAGTTTAGAAAGTTAAGGGAAAAGAAACTAACTAACCTTATAAAAAGTTATAACTTATTATTTAGGGTTATAATAATAATAATAAGACTTTAATCCTTATATAATTACTAATAGTTTAAAGAGCAAGCTAATAACTATTTCTTATTTTAGCGCTATTCTTTATAGTAGAAGGATTTATTCTATAGCTTAGGGATATTATATAAGTATATATCTAATCCTAAACAGAGCTTAATAGGATAATATTAGCAGACCTTTTAAGTAAGATTTAAAGTAAATACCCTAAGGATTAGATTATAAAAATTATTAAACCCCTATATAGTATTATAGAAGCTGGAACTTATTAGTGGGTAATCTATAGTAAGTATTATAGAGAAAAGCTTAAGATAGATTAATCCTTATTTAACCTATACTTGCTGATGTCTTTAACTATTACTAATAGCTTTAGTATTATTAGTATATAAACTGATAATACTATTAGACTTTTAATACTAAGTTTCTCTAAATAAGAGGATAATAAACTTATAAAAGCTGGTTTTACTAGAAAGAATAAGTAATAACTTAACCTAAATAACCTGCTAATATTTAATAGTAGTAGTATTATACTAAATATAAATAGTAGTCTTACTCTATATTAAAAGGGATAAGGAAATAAGATTAAGCTTATTAACTTAAAGGCTACTGAGACTAAATCAAAATAGTAATATATTTAGTAAAGGGTAAGAGGTATATATATTACGTTAATTTACTAACTAGAAGTATACTTTAATTTATCTATAGCTATATAGTATTAGGAGCTAATCACTGAAAATAAAAAAGCACTTAATTAATAACTTAAATAGTAAAAGGAGAACCTTAACTATAGCCTTATATTTATACCTATTAACTTAGTAATAGCTAAACTATTTATTTTTACTAATAATTCTTTTATTAATAATTTAGACCTCTTATTATAGATTAGATTTATTATTATTCTTGCTAATAAGATAATAAATAATAATATATTTATAATCTATAGTAATATTATCCACTTTAGCTTAATAAAGTGTAAGAGAGTTACCTAAAGTGTCCTAGTTTCTAAGGTTTATAGTATAGTTACTAGTATAGACCTTGCTTATACTATTATAATAATACTCTAGAAAATTACTAACTACCTTAAGAGACTTTATATCTCTATAATTATCTATACTAATTTATACTTACTATATAAATACCTTATTAAGCTTAGTACTATAAAAGAGAAGTAACTAATAATTAATATTATAATACTTTAGTAATTCTATAAGAGGAGGGAGATCTATGAGGTATAATAGATTAAAAGAGATAATAACTCTATAGATACTTTTATAAAAAGTACTCTAAACTAGACCCTTAAACGCTTTATTAATAATAATAAAGTAATAATCTATATAGAGAGATAGGTAACTTAAGAAGAGAAGACTAAGGAGTTAGATAAATAGCGCTAGGTATACTAAAGTAGCTCTAGTGCCTTAGAAGAGGAGAAATTAACTATTTTAAATATAGAATAAGATTAGTATATAGTCCTATGCTATTTTTATGTTTTTAAATCTACTTTAGGCTTATAATAGGTATTAGTAATATAGGAGTATATTTTAGTAAGTTATAGTATATCTAGCCTTAAAGAAAAGACTGCTAGTGTTGCGCTAATACTATAACCTATAAAGTAGCAGGATATATACTGTAATTAATAGATATATATAAGATTATATAACCTATTATAGAGTATATATATATAGTTTAATACTACTATCTATATAGTTAAGTAGAACTTAGAAATATAGATATATATTAACTTATAGGTTTTTAATATATATATGCAAAGGGAGCCCTGAGTCCTGTGTGACTAACCTATAACCTGGCGTGATACTAATAATATAGTTTTTAATTTTATATACTAAATATATTATTAAAACTAATATAATTTAAAAAACTATAAAGAAAATAAAATAAAAAGAGTTAATAACTTTTTTAAGATTCTCTAAGATTCTCTAAGATTCTCTAAGACGTTCTAAGATTTTCTAAGCTTCTTTAAGATTCTTTAAGATTCTCTAAGATTCTCTAAGATTCTCTAAGATTCTCTAAGACGTTCTAAGATTTTCTAAGCTTCTTTAAGATTCTTTAAGATTCTCTAAGATTCTCTAAGATTCTCTAAGATTCTCTAAGATTCTCTAAGATTCTCTAAGATTCTTTAAGATTCTCTAAGATTCTCCAAGAACTTTTAATATTATCTAAGATTCTCTAAGATTATTTAAGATTTTATAATATTTTATAATCTATATTAATATTTAGTAAAATAGATTAAAGTATATTATATATCATTTCAATTATAGTAATTAATATATAGATCTAAGGTTTAAATAATTAAGTATAAGTCTATAATAAATATAATATTATAGCCTTTTTATTAATATATCTTAATATACTAACTTTTAGTATATTCTTATTAATTTCTCTATTTGGCCTTTTATTTTTAATATACTATAATATAAGATATAAGGCTTATAATAATAATGTTACTTACTTTAAATTATTTCTTAAATATTAATATTATCAAATATTAAGTTTAATAGCCTTTTTTATATTTTTTAGAAATAAGAATAATATAAGTTAGTACTATAAATAAAAAAATAATAAAGCTTTCTAGAATATCTTTATTATTAATATATACTTTAAGTACTTTAAGACTTAATTTAAGCTAATTAGTTTATTTAATATAAATAATATACTATAAAGTATTTATATTAACTATAAAGTCTTTTATTAATAACTTTATATCTTATTACCTTAATATCTTAGTTTAATATATTTATATTTAGCTTCAAATATAGTGTTATAGTATATTAAAATACCTATTAGAATATATATAAATTTAACCTTAACCTTTAAACTATAAAGTAGCTATTAGTTTCACGCTGGATCGCGGGTTAGTTACACAGAACTTAGGGCTCTCTTTATATATATATATTAAAAGCCTTTAAGTTAATATATATCTATATTCTAGAAGTTCTACTTAACTATATAGACAGTAGTATTAAACTATATATATATACTCTATAATAAGTTATATAACCTTATATATCTCTATTAATTATAGTATATATCCTACTGCTTTATAGATTATAGTATTAGCATAACACTAGTAATCTTTTCTTTAAGGCTAGATATACTATAACTCACTAAAATATACTTCTATATTACTAATACCTATTATAAGCCTAAAGTAGGTTTGAAAATATAAAAATAGTATAGAATTATATACTAATCTTATTCTATATTTAATATAGTTAATTCCTCCTCCTCTAAGATACTAAAGCTACTTTAGTATATTTAGTGCTATTTATCTAACTCCTTAGCTTTTTTATCTTAAGTTATCTATTCCTCTATATAAACTAGTATTTTATTATTATTAATAAAGCGTTTAAGGGTCTAATTTAGAGTACTTTTTATAAAGATATCTATAGAGTTATTATTACTATTAATCTATTATACTTTATAGATCTCTCTCCTCTTATAGAATTATTAAAGTGCTATATTATTAATTATTAATTACTTTCCTTTTATAGTACTAAGTTTAATAAGGTATTTATATAGTAAGTATAAATTAGTATAGATAATTATAGAGATATAAGGTCTCTTAAGGCAGTTAGTGATCTTCTAAAGTATTATTATAATAGTATAAGCAAGGTCTATACTAGTAACTATACTATAAACTTTAGAAACTAGGACGCTTTAGGTAACTCTCTTATACTTTATTAAGCTAAAGTGGATAATATTACTATAGATTATAAATATATTATTATTTATTATCTTATTAGTAAGGATAATACTAAATCTAATCTATAATAAGAGGTCTAAATTATTAGTAAAAAAGTGTAACGCTTCGGGTGGTGTGCCGAAGCGATGCAATAACCCATTGCGCCACATGCGCAAAAGATCTGCTATTCCGCGCACTTCGTGCCGGAATACACCACATATACGCTTATATAGGCCGGCTACCGGAAGCCAGTCTCTTATAATTACCCCCTACTCCAAGCGCTTAGTCCCTTAAGTATAGAGATAAGATAGATAAGTATATGCAGACCCCGAGGTCTATATAACTAATATCGCTACGTACGTACCCTCTAAGCCTAACTTAGGACTACGCTAGCGTATAGCCTAAGTGCGCTATATACCGCTTATCTGCTATTATTATGCTATAATAAGTAGCGGGATTCGAACCCTAACCTCTATATAGCCGAAAGGGCTAAGTCCAGAAGACCCACGAAGTGCGCGGAAAATTATAATACTTCGGGTAGTATACCGTAGCGATATAATAACCCATTACGCTATATGCGCAAAAGATCTGCTATTCCGCGCACTTCGTGCCGGAATGCACCACATATGCGCTTATATAGGCCGGCTACCGGAAGCTAGTCTCTTACAAAAAGCTATTAATAAAAATAAATAGTTTAGCTATTACTAAGTTAATAGATATTAAGCTCGGAATTACGCCGCAGCCCCTTCGCAAAAAGACTATAATAAATTCACCTAGTTCGCAGGTATAATTCGGGAAATACTATATAGGTATTTTAACCTATACCTTCTACTAGTTAAGGAAAATAATATAGGAACCCTATACGTTCCTACTACTTATAAGTAAACCCTCTAAATATTACTATATAAAGTCAGACGCGCGCTGCACTAGGGCTAATTATATTAGAGCTAAATAGGCTACTAAGGCTCTCGTAGCCTAGAAATACCCTCGCTAAACCTTCTAGTAAGGTGCTGCGAAAGCTACTATATGAGATAACTCCTTAACCTAAAAGGTTAACCTTCTAGTAAGGTGCTAAAGGTGCTACGAAAGCTACTATATAAGATAACTCCTTAACTTAAAAAGTTAACCTTCTAGTAAGGTAAATACTACTATATAAGAGGTAACTCCTTAACTAAAGAGGTCTTTCCTAAGAGGTTCTTATAGCTAGAAGTATAAGAAGCTCTGCTATAAGCAGGGCCTTATACCTCTCCCTCTTCCTTATCCTTATCCCTATAACCCACGATAAATCCTTAACTATATTAGTACTAGACCCCGTATATAAATATACTAAGCCCGACCGAGGCACGCCTTTTAGTATAAATAATATAGAGGGGGGTTACTAGAGAGTTTAGCCTCGATATAATTAATAAAACCCGCTCCTTTATTAACTACTCCGCTATATATAGAGAGTATATTATTAATATAACCCTTAAGAGGGCTTACCTTAATACCCCTATAGGGGACTCTATAAGGTATAATAGTATTATAGCTAAGTAAGTAAACTTAGTAGGAGAAGTTTAGTAGGTTATTATATACCCTATAGAGTAGCCTTTCTTTAAGCAGGTCCTCTATATTATTAGGGTAGAGGTAGCCTAGGCAGCCTAGGCCTATTAGGGGAACGTTAGTAAGTATAGCTTGCGCTAACTACTTTAATAGAGAGAGCGTTACTAATAATAGCATAGTAAAGATAGTAACGACTTCTAGCGGACGAAGCAGTAATAGAGGCGGTATTTAATAGTAGCGCAGGTAGTGCGCGAGAGGAAAAGTTAATAGTTTTATAGTCTATTAAATAATTAAAAACCACGTTATTATTAATATAAAGTTAAAGATCGTGAGGCTATAGGCACGTATAAGTATAGCTATAGTTAGGAGAGTTATAATCACGTGACCGAAGGCTATATATTATTAGGAGGCGCGGAGTTAGAAGGTCTATTGCACTTAAGTAGGTAAAATCACTATGCAGTGGCCAGAGGCCAAGTTAATAGATATAAATATAAAGCTATAGTTAAGGTTCTCCTTTTACTATTTAAGGCGTTAATTAAGTGCTTTTTTATCCTTAGTAGTTAGCTCCTAATATTATACAGCTATAGATAGATTAAAGTATACCCTTAGTTAGTAAATTAATATGATATATATATTTCTTACTCTTTACTAAGTATATTACTATTTTTATTTAGGTATAGTAGCCTTTAAGTTAATAAGCTTAATCTTATTTTCTTATCTCTTTTAGTATAGAGTAAGACTGCTATTAAATATTAGTAAGTTATTTAGGTTAAGTTATTACTTATTATTTATAATAAAACCAGCTTTTATAAGTTTATTATCCTCTTATTTAGATAAACTTAGTATTAAAAGTTTAATAATATTATTAATTTATATATTAATAATATTAAAGCTATTTATAGTAGTTAAAGAGATTAATAAGTATAGATTAAATAAGGATTAATCTATTTTAAGCCTTTGTCTATAATACTTACTATAGATTACCTATTAGTGAGTTCTAGCCTCTATAATACTATATAGAGGTTTAATAATCTTTATAATTTAATCCTTAGGGTATTTATTTCAAATTTTACTTAGAAGGTTTATTAATATTATTTTATTAAGCTCTATTTAGCATTAGATATATATTTATATAATATCCCTAAGCTATAGAATAAATCCCTTTTTATCAAGAATAGTACTAAAGCAAGAAATAGTTATTAGCTTACTCTTTAAGTTATTAATAACTATATAAGGATTAAAGTCTTATTATTATTATTATTATAACTCTAAATAATAAGTTATAATTTTTTATAAAGTTAGTTAGTCCCTTTTTCTTTAACTTTATAAATTTTATAAAATTTAAAAATCTAGGTTTTATTATAAATAGTAGTATTATAGAAAATAATCTTAAACACACTATATTTCTGAAATATAGTTATCTTAGTTATTATAGAGATAGAGAAAGATTCTCTTAGTATTATAATAATACCCTCTTTATATAGATAAATAGTAAGGTTATAATCTAAATACTTCTTTATTATTAAAAAGGTTATAGTATTACTAATCTCTTAGGTAAGGGCTTTTGCTATATTAATAATAAAAATAGTATTAACTATAGCTTTCTCTTATCTCTTCTAGTCTATAAAGTAGTTGCTTTATTATATTAAGTCTATAGTTAGTATTATAATAGCTTCTATATAGTTCTTTAGAGATCTCCCTCTTTTATATAAAAGTAGAACTATTAGTAGTATTAGTATTAGCTTAGGCATAATATTAACCTTATCTAGCTCTTCTATTCTCTTAGTATTTTAGTCTAGAGAGTTTATTAATATATTATTATTATCCCTATTAGTATTAATAGTATTATTAGTATTATACTATATATAGATAACTATTAAATAGAATATTTAAGGTTTATATAGAAGGTTAACTATTTAAACTTCTTATTATTAATAATAAGAAGTTTAAATAGTTCTTACTAGCTTTTCGTTTTATAGTAAATATATATTATTAAGAATAATAGTAACTATAAAGTTCTATAGATATCTAGTTTATTATAGATAGTAAGGGCTTCCAAAACTTAGTATAAGGCCTGGACTTTCTAGAGTTATTTTATTATTCTTTATATAGTAGCTATCTATTTCTAGATTTCTAGAGATAGAGGAGATTTATTAATAAGTTATAGATATATTCTAAAGATAAGTAATATTAAAACTAGGCTTTTTAGCTCTATAGTATTATTTATAGCCTTTAAAGCTATTTAGAGAACTATTTTATAATCTATATTAGAAAAGTCTTAGTATATTATATTATAGACTCTTTAAAGAATTATATAATATCTCTTAACCTTACTTACTAAGTTATAAGCCTTAATAAGAACTTTAGTAGCTATTATTAATATTGAATAGAGTATACTATACTACTTAGATAAGCTAAAATTAGTATTAATATTAGTAATTACTATATCTAGGGGTCTGAGGTAGATATAGATCTAGTACTATTTAAGTATATTAAGTACTATACCTATTAATAAATCTTATAGTAATCTTTCTATATTAAAGATAGTAGTAGTATTAACTATATAAAGTATTAGTCTTAAGTTAAGGTAAATAATATTAATAACTATAGTATAGTTAAAGTTATAATTATTCTTAAGAGTAAATTTAAAGTAATTTAGAGCTCCTGTATTAAGTTAGTAATATTTATAAAACTTTATTAAATACTTAAGTATTTATATCTTAACCTAGTAGCCTAACTATTATAGAACTTTATAGGCCTCTGGCCACTGCATAGTGATTTTACCTGCTCAAGTGCAACAGACCTTCTAACTCCGCGCCTCCTAATAATACATAGCCTTCGGTCACGTGATCTTGCTAACTACCTTTCCTAACTATAGCTACACTTATACGTACCCTACTAGATAGCCTCACGATCTTTAACTTTATATTAATAATAACGTGGTTTTTAATTATTTAATAGACTATAAAACTATTGACTTTTTTTCTCGCGCACTACCCGCGCTGCTATTAAATACCGCCTCTATTACCGCTTTATCCGCTAGAACTATACCATTATTAGCAACGCTCTCTCTATATTAAAGTAGTTAGCGCAAGCTATACTTACTAATAAGCCCTAAGGGGCCTAGGCTACCTCTGCCTTAATAGTGCGGAGGACTTGCTTAAAGAAGGGCTACTCTATAGGGTATATAATAACCCGCCTAGCTTCTACTACTAAGTCTACTTACTTAGCTATAATATAATAGCGAGTATCCCCTCGAGGGGTATTAATAAGAGCCCTCTTAAGGGCTATATTAATAATATACTCTCTATATATAATAGAGTAGTTAAAAAAAGAGCAGGCTTTATTAATCGTATTAATACTAAACTCTTAGGCGAGCTCTCGCGTATTATTAGTATTAAAGGGCGTGCCTCGCGCAAGCTTAGTATTTTTATATATAGGGTTTAGTATTAATATAGTTAAGGGATAAGGACGAGGGAGAGGTATAAAGCCCTGCTCGTAGTAGTAGAGCTTCTTATACTTCTAGCTATAAGAACTTCTTAGGAAAGACCTCTTTAGTTAAGGAGTTACCTCTTATATAATAGCGTTTACCTTACTAGAAGGTTAACCTTTTAGGTTAAGGAGTTATCTTATATAGTAGCTTTTATAGTACTTTTAGCACCTTGCTCGAAGGTTAACCTTTTGGGTTAAGGAGTTATCTTATATAGTAGCTTTGCTACGAGAGCCTTAGTAGCCCGTTCAGCTCCGATATAATTAGCCCTAGTGCGGCGCGCGTCTAACTCTATATAGTAATATTCAGAGGGTTTGCTTGCGAGTAATAGGAATATATAGGGTTCTTATATTATTTTCCTTAACTAATAGAGGGTATAAGTTAAAATACCTATATAGTATTTCCCGAATTATGCCTGCGAACTAGGTGAATTTGTTATAGTCTTTTTGCGAAGGGGCTGCGGCGTAATTCCGAGCTCAATAGAACTTTATAAAGTTAGTAGACTAATAGGTATCTAAAATATTAATAGAGTTAGTATAACTTAGTCTTTATAAGGTTATTTTAGGTTAATATCTTCTCTATATCTAATAATAGCTATAGATAACTCTATTTATAGATAATAGAGATAATTAGGTCTTTTTATTATAAATAGTTTCTTAAATTATTAAATTAAATACCTAGTTTATCTATATCTATAAGGTATAGAAAAAATAATATATTTACTAATACAATATAGAAGATTATTTCCCTAAAAGATATAGAGATAATTATTATTCCTATTAATTTAATTACCCCTCCTAGTCTAAATTTAATACTTACCCCTTCTATAGTAGTAAGGTTAATTATAATATTAAGTAACTTAGTTTTTTTAAGTATAATAAACTAGTTATAACTACCTATTAAAAACTCTATAGCTTCTATATCTAGAATAATACTTTAGAAAACCTCTAAAAAGTAGCTTCTATTAAGTATAAAGATTATAATAGAGATATTATTAGTTATTTATTTAAAAGGGTTATAGTGAGTGATTTTGTAGTAAGTAGATTAGTTACGTAGTTACTTTATAATAGTACTTTTATCTACTCAATAGGCTAGTTAGATATTTAGATCTATAAAGTAAGTAAAAAATCAAGTTTACTAGTTATTATTAGATTATTAGTTTTCTTAACTATCTTATCCTTTTATAAGTAACTAAAGATATATCTTAATCTCGTCTTTCTCTTTATTATTTACTATTAAATTATTATAAGTCTTCTCTTTACTATTAAATTATTATAAGTCTTCTCTTTAGTCTCCTTATACTAAGTGAGAAATTACTAATAAATTATTTTTAAAGTATCTTAAATTTATAAATTACTTTAAAAATAGAAATATGCATTATTCCTCTCTTTCTATATATAGTATATTAAATAGCAATCTATCTTCTTATATATATAATATCTCTACTTTTAGAGATCTTATTATTATTTTAAATTATCTTATTTAAAGTTTTAATATAGACTAAATTAGCTAAATTAATTATTCTAATCTTAGCTATTATATTTATAATCTATTTAGTATTATTTAGTATAGTACTATAGTTATAGAGGTAATTAACTATTTATAAATTCAACTCTATTATTAATTATAACTTTAAGCTAATTATTAAGCTCGGAATTACGCCGCAGCCCCTTTGCAAAAAGACTATAACAAATTCACCTAGTTCGCAAGCATAATTCGGGAAATACTATATAAGTATTTTAACCTATACCCTCTACTAGTTAAGGAAAACAATATAGGAACCCTATATATTCCTACTACTCGTAAGCAAACCCTCTGAATATTGCTATATAAAGTTAGACGCGCGCTATACTAGGGCTAATTATATTAGAGCTAAACGGGCTACTAAGGCTCTTATAGCAACGCCCTCGCTAAACCTTCTAATAAAGTGCTATAAAAGCTACTATATAAGATAACTCCTTAACCTAAAAGGTCGACCTTCTAGTAAGGTATTATAAACGCTACTATATAAGAAGTAACTCCTTAACTAAAGAGGTCTTTCCTAAGAGGTTCTTATAGCTAGAAGTATAAGAAGCTCTACTATAAGTAAGGCATTATACCTCTCCCTCTTCCTTATCCTTATCCCTTAACTATATTAGTACTAAACCTTATATATAAATACGCTAAGCCTAAGCGAGGTATACCCTTTAGTATAAATAATATAGAGGGGATTACTAGAGAGTTTAGCCTTAATATAATTAATAAAACCCGCTCCTTTATTAACTACTCTACTATATATAGAGAGCGTATTATTAATATAGCCCTCAAGAGGGCTTATTTTAATACCCCTATAGGGGACTCTATAAGGTATAATAGTATTAGAGCTAAGTAAGTAAACTTAGTAGTAGAAGTTTAGCGGGTTATTATATACCCTATAGAGTAGCCTTTCTTCGAGCAGGTCCTCTATATTACTAAGGTAGAGGTAGCCTAGGTAGCCTAGGTAAATATTAGTAAGTATAGCTTGTGCTAACTATAATATAGAGAGAGCGTTGCTAATAATAGCATAGTAAAGATAGTAACGACTTCTAGCGGACGAAGCGGTAATAGAGGCGGTATTTAATAGTAGCGCGGGTAGTATATAAGAGGAAAAGTCAATAGTTTCATAGTTTAAATAATTAAAAACTATATTATTATTAATGTGAAGTTAAAGATCATAAGGCTATAGGCATATATAAGTGCAGCTATGGTTAGGAGAGGTAGTCAGTAACTTAGGAAAATCTAATATTAAGAGATTCGATAGGTAGAAGAGGGAGGAGACTCACTTACAATCACGTAACCAAAGGCTATATATTGTCAGGAGGCGCGGAGTTAGAAGGTCTGTTGCACTTAAGCAGGTAAAATCACTATGTAGTGGCCAGAGGCCTTAAGCTAATTATAGAGGCTCTTAAACTTTATTATAGAGTTTATAGTAGCTTATTTATACTCCTTAACCCCTTAGTAACCTTAAAGAAATTAGTTATATAGAATTACATTACTTTTATAAATAGTATCTAATATAAGTTATATCTTTATAAAAGTGTTAATTAGTAAATCCAAGGCTTTAAGCTTTATTATAGCTAGATTATTATTTATAACTAATATAAAGGTAGTAATATTCTATTTAGTAAGGTATATTTATTTAAATTTCTCTATTTTAAAATATTTACTAAGCTTAGTAATGATCTAGTTTAGGTTAAGAGAAGGCTAAATTTAGTATATTATCTTATAGTAATAATATAATACTCTATCTTTAAGTATAATTAGAAAAGTAAATAGTATTTATTTCTTTATAAAGCCTGCTTTTTTATATATATTCTAGAGAATATAAGGCTTTAGCTTTAGAATTCCTATATTTTTATTACTATACTTTATTTTATTAATATATAGCTTAGTTAGGTCTACAAACTAGTGTATAAATAAGTAGGTATTATTATTAAGTCTAATTTAGATATTAGTAATATTTAGAGCTAGGTTAGTGTTTAGAGTTAAATTAAGGTTAACTAGCTATAGAGTTTTATTATTCTTAGGGATATTCCTCTTATTATTAGTCTATAAAGATATAAACCTTAATCTTTTATTATTATTACTATCTATAATCTTTTTAGTAGAGTCTTTATTTTTCTATAGCTTTATAAATATAGTATTTTTGCTCACTTATTTCTATGCTTTTTTAATAGTCTAAAAGTAGAAGTTATCTTGTATAATAATTTTAAAAGGTGAATCTATAACTTATAGAGAATTATAAATAGTATATACTCTATTTATTATAAAGTAGTTATAGAGTTATTAAATAATAGTTATAGTAGCTTAGTTCCAAAATTTAAGCAGTAGGTTAGTAAAGTTATATATAAATTCTTATTATAAAGCTATATCTATAAAGCTATTAGCTTTATAGATCTTAAGGTAAAAGAAGATTTATAATATTTACCTCCTTTCTTATAGTTTTATTACTAAACCTAAATATTTAACTCTATTTATACTTATTTAAAAATAACTTTATATTAATAAGAATCAGAGGTTCTATAATAACTTAATGTTATAGAGTTACTATAAGAGATAGATCTAACTATAGTATTAGTTAGCTAGGTATAAAAGAGTTTAATATAGTAGTTAATAATATTATATAAAAGAAGATAAATAAATACTATAGTAAAGTTTTTAGTTAGCAGAACTTTTAGTTAAAGCTTCTGCTAAAGTATAAATCTTTCTTATTTAGAGTAGGATAGCTAGGTCTCTAGTTACTAAGTTTAGTATAGTTTAATTTAAGGTTAATATCTCTAGTTTTTATAATAGTTTTTATAGATCTATAAAGCAGTATTATTATTATTTAGCATTATCTTCTTCTATTATTTCCTTTAGAATACTAGTTTTAGTATTATAGTAATAAGGATATTATAGATTACTTAGTGATAGCTTTAGCTATTTATAATAGTATTATTACTTCTAGTTATCGATAATAACCCTTAAGCTATACTTCTGTCTATAAATTAAATAGATAAAGTGCTTTATTATTTAAGATAGAAAGGGATAGATATTCTTACTTTATACTTCTTAGTTAGAGTAATTCTAGGTTTAGATAGGTATTAGTAATATTAATAATTATACTATAAGTTATTATAGTATTTTAGTATCTTTTACTATATCTACTAATAGGTTAATGACTATCTACTAAATAATATATTATTTTTGTATAAAGTTACTAATAGTATTAGATATACTTCTTATTTAGGTATAAGTAATAATTCTAGGTTAAAAGTAATTCCTCTTTAATAGTTATAAAGTTAATAATAGTGCTTATCTTATAGTAAATAGTTTAAGTATTCTGAGTAAAGTTCTTATAGTATTCTAGTATATATAAGTATAAATATTATAGATTTCTAGTAGTTTCAAAGAATAGTAGTATAGATATAGAGAGGATAGATCTTAAGCTTTAATATAGTGATTCTATTAGGATAGGTAATTCTATAGTAGGACTCTTATTATATTAATTTATTATAGTATTTATAGATCCCTTATTCATCTATTATCTCTTATTCTTATTATTTAAGTAGTATTAGTAAGTAATAAGTTATATTAATAAAGTTATTATTTATATAATAGATATAGAGGTACATTAAGGTCTTTAGGATAGATATACTATAAATAAACCTACTCTTTTTACCTTAATAACCTAAGTAGTATAAAGATAAGTCCCCCTTATACTAGATTATAAACCTAGTATAGAAGTTATTGCTTTACCTCTTTAAGTAAAGTCCTTACTAATCTATAGAAGTTAAGTAGTATAATATATAAGGTTAACTACTAATTAGTACTAGTTTCACGCTAGATTATAGGTTAGTTATATAGAACTTAGGGCTCCCTCTATATATATATATTAAAAGCCTTTAAGTTAATATATATCTATATTCTAGAGGTTTTACTTAACTATATAGATAGTAGTGTTAAACTATATATATACGCTCTGTAATAGGTTATGTAACCTTATATATATCTATTAATTGCAGCACGTATCCTGCCGCTTTGCAGGTTATAGTATTAGCACAATAATATTATAGTCTTATTTATAGCTAGGTAAGCTTTATATTAACTAACTAAATAGTTTATTAATTATTATACCAAATTTAGATTATTATTAATATTATATTAAGTATAGTAAAAGTCGCTTTAGGTATAGCTTTACTTAGAGGTTAGACTTATAGTATAGTTATTAATTAGCTTATAAAAAGGGCTTTATATACTGCTTAGGATAGTATAAGTAGCTCTGCCTTAGTTATTAATATTATAACTATTATCTGCTTATTTACCTTCTATATAATTATCTCTCTAAAGAGCTTTATTAGAAATACTTAAAAGCTTTTTTAGTTAACTATATTATCTATAAAGTTAGTATCTAAGGTAACTTTAAGTATATTATCTAGTCTGCTAGGCTTAGTGCTATACTTAAGGTAGAGGTATTATATTTAGTAGAGATATTAGAGGACTTAATTAGTAGCATTAAGTTTATAGTTATAACACAGCCTCTCTATAAAAAAGACTATAATAAATTCACTTAGTTTATAGATATAATTTGGGAAACACTATAGAGGCACTTTAACTTATACTCTCTATTAGTTAATAATAATAATATAAAAACTCTAAATATTTCTATTAGTAAGCAAATCCTTATATAAAGTGAGATATATACTCTAGCTAAATAGACTAGTGGAATAATAATAGTATAGATAATACTATACTATATATAATAGGACTAATTATATTAAGGCTAAATAGGTTACTAAGGCTCTTATAATAATATCTTTACTAAACCTTTTAGTAAGGTGAAAAACACCTAAAAGGTAAACCTTTTAGTAAGGTGCTATAAATACTACTATATAAGAGATAACTCCTTAATCTCCTAAGAGGTTCTTATAGCTAGAAGTATAAAAAGCTCTATTGCTATAAATAGAGCTTTATATCTATCTCTCTTCCTTATCCTTATTAATCTATAATAAGTCTTTTAAGATATTAACACTAGACCTAATATATTAATATACTAGCTATATATAAGGTATGCCTATTAACGTTAATAATATGCAAAAGACTATATAATAGTTTAGTATTAATGCAATATATAACCTCTGTTTCATTAAGCAGCCTAGATAATACTAAAAGCATATTATTAATATAGCTCTTAAGTAAGCCCTTATTAATACCCCTATAGGGGATAACTAGATATATAATAATATTATATATAAGTAAGTAAATATAGTATTAAGAGTTAATTAGGTTATTATATACTCTATCTATTTGCCCTTCTTTAAACAGGCTCTCTATTATACTAAGGCTAAGGTAGCTCTATAGAGATTAATAAGTATAGCTTGTAATAAATAGAGAGAGTACTACTAATAATAGTATAGCTGCTGCAAAGGTGTTAGCTAGCCTGATTAAATAAGGGGACTAGTAGATAAAGCAGTAATAGAGATAGTATTAGCAGTATAAGTAATAGGTATGAGGATAAGTTAATAGATATTATTATTAAACTATAAAGTTAAGAATTATAAAGCTATAGATAGATATATATAAGTATAGCTATAGTTAGAATCGTTATAATTATATAACTAAAGGCTATATATATTATTAAGAGGCATAGAGTTAGAAGGTTTATTATAAAGTAAGTAAAATCACTATATAGTAGCTAGAGGCCTTAATTAGTAGTATAATAGTATATAGAGTCTGGATTATTATTAAACCTGGTAAGTTAGCTTATAGTAAATACCATATTAAGCTAAGTTATTACTACTATATATAGAATTATTTTAATATACTATTAGTAATAGTTAATTTTCTATAAAGCTGCTTTCTCTTTATATAGTTTTAATTTATCTTTTATTATACATATATATAGGTATTTATCTATATTAAGGCTTATAGTATACTGCTTAAGCAGCTGTTATGCCTTATTTATAAATATAGACTATAATAGCTATAGTATATATATAGCTCTATTATAGAGCACTTTAATCCTAAGGAACTATTATAGATTTCAATCTTCTTTAAAGTAGTAATACTTCTAGAGACTGTTTATAGCCTTCTTTATGCTTTGAGTATACTTATATAGAAATACTAATAAATATTATCTATATAGAAATACTAATATATATTATCTATATAGAAAAGGAATATTACTTATTTATATTACTAATAGTAGTTCTTACTAACTATCTATTTAAAGTTAAGTATAGTAAGGCTTATCTTCAAGTACTTTTACTGAAGTAGCAGTAGGTAGTATAGTCTATGAAGCGCCTTGTATAGATATAAAACCTTATTATTAAAATAGTATTCTAGCAGTATATTAATAAATACTATTTTATTAATAGATATATATATAAATATATTTATAGTATTATATTATAATAGCTTTATATTAAAATAAGTAGCTATAGCTATTAACACTTAGAAAGATATACCTATAAATATTACTATATTTTCTCTATATATCTTTTGCTTATCAATTACCTTTGCTTATAAATCTCACTTTAGACTTTACTAACTATCTATGTTTATTAAGTTTATATATATAAACCTAATAGTAGCTAAATACTTACTAACTATAAGCCTTCTAAAGTACTACTTTATATTAAAACTATAATACTTTATATCTCTTTAGGTAAAACCTCTCAGCCTTGAGGAATTTAGTTATAAATAGATATAGTTTTATAAGCTTATTATATAGTGCTAACTAATTATAAGATATAGATAGAGAAGATAACTTAGACTAAGGGTAACTTAATAAAGTAACTATTTTATCTTTATTATTTAGGCTGCTATATACTATAATACTTTTATAGCACTCTATACTCTTTAGTCTTTATTCTTTAGCTATAATAGATACTTACTGTTATATATCTATCTTATTTATAGCTACTTTAATAATATAATCTATTTTTATTAAAGTTTTAGAGATATCCTACTCTATATATACTTAGTAAGTAATTAGTCTAAGTACTCTAAGCTATAAAGCTATTTTCTAATTATATAGTTTTATACTTTTAGTATAGCTATATATAGCATACTAAAAAGATAGCTTTAAATAAGGTTTATAGTATATAGTAGTACTAAAGTAATAATAATTTATATTATCTATTTTTATTTATATATTTTAAAAAATAGTTATACCTTTCTCTATACTCCCTTATATTTATAGGTATACTCTATAAAGCTGTGAAAAGCGCTATTAATAGGGTTTCTAAAGGGTTTATTAATTTAAAATCAGTACTTATATAGATAGAAGTATTATTTATTTCCAATATAGTGGTAGTAGCTAGGGCTATTGGGCTCTATAATAGGGATAATATAACTATATCTATACTTTTAGTACTATAGCTTTTAGATCTTCTATATACTTATTAATATAGTTATTATACTTAACTACTTTATCTATCTCCTTATTAGTGTGTTATAGAGTAGTTTATATATAGCTCTTATTAATTAGTTAGTTAATCTACTTTTATATTATAGTAAGGTCTATATACTAAAGCTCTTTAGTAAGCCTCTTTAAGTTACTATTAAAAAACTTCTTCTTATTAAAGATTATATTATATATAGTAAATACTTCTATATATAGTAAGTTTTATATATAAAATATATTACTAAATATATAGCCTATTAAAAAGCTAATAAATATATATAATATAAGCCTTTTATAGTATTAGTACTTAGGTTATGCTTTCTGTACTATAGTAAATACTTTATAGCTATAGATATATAAATATAAAAGGTTAGGGTATATATAATTAGCAGACTTATATACCTAGAAGTATTAATAGAATAGCTTATAGAGTGTTTACTAGCCTCTTACTGCTATAAATATATAGTTATATAGATAGGTAGATAACCTTATTATCTCAGGCTATAATATATCTAGTAGCTTTATACCTATTACTATAGCTCTTATATACTCTTTAATAATAGCACTAATTTATTTTACTTTACTATTCTATACTGAAGTATTAGCAGTAGAGAGCTTAAGGTAGATAGATACCTTAAGCCTTAATAATAGCTATAATATATAGATACTTTATAAGCTTAAGATTTATTTTAATTACCTTTATATATACTCTATACTATATTAAGAGTATTACTAAATAGTTCTTAATTATTATAAGAAGTTTATCTATTCCTTATTATATAAGGTAGAAGTTTTAGGTATATACTATAAATTAATCTATTATAAAAAGTACTAAGTAATACTCTTTATAGCCTTTATTATAATTATAAAAGTCTAGCGTAATATATTTACCTAGCTCTGTATATTTAATAAATCCTTATAGTATTTATTATACTTAGCAGTAAACCTTATCTATACTATAGATATTATAGTTAATTATTATAATAGGCTTACTCCCTTAGGTAAGACAGACTTCTTTTATGCTATTTGAGAAATATTAAATAGCTTTTAGGCTAAGGTGTCTAAGATACTAATACTAAATTAAGATATTACTATAGATAGGTTATTACCTTATTGCTATATTATATATCTATATTGCTTAGCTAATAGTTACTAAGTATTTATAAGAAGTACAATACTTATCTTATTATTTTTACTATATAGTGGAGTACTCCTTAAGGTCTCTCTATACTTAAAAACCTATTAGTAATTTCTCTTATTTAATATATAAAGATAGATATAATCTAACCTTTATAGATAGTTATTTTATAGATTTATATTCTACTAAATACTATATTAATATAACTTCCTAAGTAATATAAGATTATTTATAAATCTATAGTAAAGTGCTATATTATATCGTTATAAATATATTATATTTCTACTATATCCTTTTACCTTAATATTAACTATACTATATTTCTTTATAAAGATCTAGTATATATTTACCTATAGAAAGTTACCTAAAGCTATTTTAGTAAATATAGTAAACTATAAAGTATTATTAAATATATATATTATTCTTCTAGAG
The DNA here is from genome assembly GCA_036785755.1 of Colletotrichum ledebouriae. Lineage (NCBI taxonomy): Eukaryota > Fungi > Ascomycota > Sordariomycetes > Glomerellales > Glomerellaceae > Colletotrichum > Colletotrichum ledebouriae. The sequence continues at coordinate 28,532 of JAVHLU010000645.1, read as the reverse complement.
TTTAGAACTATAGAGTTATAGAGTTAGTAATTATTTAGTTATATATAAAATATAGACTTAAGGATCTCTCTATAGTAGCTATATAGTTATTTATTCTCTATATATAGTTTACTACTTAGTTTAAGCTTATAAATATATTTTATAAGCTTCTTATTATTATTAATATACTTCTCTATTATATAGTAAAGAGATTTATTTCTCTAAAGATACTCTAGGTATAGCTCTTTAAATATGATCTAGTACTTAGTTAATAAGTAATAGCTATAATAGGCTAAGTAAAGCTTCTTTTTATTTATTATTTATATAATTATGGATGACTTTTTATAGCTGTTTAGTACTATAGATTATTCTCCTCTCTATACTTAATATATAGTAAGTCTATACTTTTTAAGTATTTCTAAGTTATTTTCTTAAGTAGTATTCTTATTATCTCTTCATATAATAAAGCTAAATACTCCTTAGTTTATTCTAGTATATAGATTAGCTATCTTAAATATATTAATAATAACTTAGGTATTTTTTAGTATATCTCCTATTATAAAAAAGGTAGTATTTATATATAATTATACTATTATTTAGTATATATAGATTTAGGTATCTAAACTACTATTACTAAAAGCTATAGTAAAGTTTATAAACTATTAGTTAGGTATTTTTATTTATAAAAAGCTATTAATTTATACTTTAGTAATAACCTTTTTCTACTTTATAAGCTTTTTCTCTATATTATACTTAGTAAGTAGCTTTTTATATAATAAGAAGTTTAGAATTATAATATAGCTATTTCTAGCTATAGCTTTATACTCTTAAGTATTAATTTTAATACTTTTATAAAGTATATAAACCTAGTAATTAATATCCTTATGTATAATATAGTATAGATATAAAAGATTTAAGTAAATATTATTATAGATCTAGTCTTAAAGTATATATTATTACTTTTTATATACTTTATAGTACTTATCTCTAAATATATAATCTACTTAGTAAGCTTAATATAGTTTATAACTTATCTTTAATAAGTCTATAATTATATTAATATATATAGTAGTTATATTATTACTTAGAAATATTACTACTATATTATTTACTATACTATCTATAGAGTAATTAAAGATATCTAGAATAGTTAGCTCTATAACTTTATCTCTAAAGCAGCTTTAAAGTATACTATCTATATTTAGAATAGTAATATATAGATTAATATTATTCTATAGCTTAAGGCTAGATATCTTTATATATAGAAAGTTAATGTAAAGGATCTAGTTACTATATTTATATAGCTAAAAAGTAGTTATAGTAGTTATTATATTATAATTAAGGTTTTAGAGTAATATTTATAGTAATATAATATATATTAAACTATTAATTATTAAATTAGATATAATTATATATATATTTATAATACTGTTATATATATATATATATATTTTATATATTATCTTTTATTTAGGTATATCCTAGCCTCTTTTTCCTATATATACTCTAGTTGCAGTTAGTGCGCCTAGAATAATTTAGGCCCGCGTATGGAGCTAGGCTAATGTTGCGCCCGACTCGCACTGCACGTTCTAGACCCTATAATCTAATAGGTCTAGTCACGGAATAATACAAACTTAATAAGAAACTAGGGTAAGCGATTATATAAAATATAGTTTATATAGTAGCTATGAGATTCTATTATTATTCTACTTAGGTTTTATCGTAGCCCTGCTTAGATGCTATTATCGTCCTGCTTAGAGTCTACTATTAGTATTATAGCTCTTAATATCCCCACACCGTGCTTAAAGTCTCCTAGCTCCCTAATAGCGTAAACGTTTCTAGCTACGCCTTATCTCCCTACTACGAAATAAGGTAATTCTATTAACGTTAGTTATAGTAGTAAATAAGTTATAAAGCTAACTAACCTCTTACCTAAAGAAAGCTATATATTTAGTAAGTATTAGGTAATATTTCTGTAGCGACTTAGATAGACTACTACGCGGAGGATATAATACCTATAGTCTTAGTCCTAATCTAAACTATTAGCCTCTTCGAAAGTTAGCTATCTTAATATAAGGGTTATAACAGAGATGTAGTATCTACGTATTTAGTATGGTTTCTATTTTATTATAGTATTAGACTTTAATAGTAGTTAGAGCTAAAGTTAGGGAGAAAATATCCCCTCGCTATTCTCCCCTTGCTATTTACTATAAAACAAAGACTATTCTACGTAATCTTTTCTATTATTATTCGAGCGAGTTAGTATTTAGGAGTGAATAAAAGATAAATATCTATATTAGTAACGTTATTAGCTAAGGTATATATTAAGCGCGCTTCTATTATCGCTTTAAATTTAGCGTTATTATAGAGTAGCTTCGAGGGACTCGGGGCTAGGATTATTAATTAAAAGTTACGGGTTTAGTAGCTAGAGGTTATTAATAGCGGTATTTATGCGTCGAAATTAACGTTATTATAGCTTAGGATAAACTTAAGGTCTTATAAAAGCTTAAAAGTTAACTAATAATAGCTTGCTATATAAGTAGATAAGGTAGTCTATAGTAGTATAGTATTAGCTGCTGCTATACGCTGGGTATAGGAATTAACAAACTTAATACGAGCGTTACTAGTCTACTAGTTTCGAGGCCCTTATAGCACTACCTCGCTAAGAGGCTAGGGTAGATTAGGCCGAGTAATAGTTTATTATAGAAGCCTGCTAATAATACAAGCTATTAGATTAAAGGGTCCGGAACGTGCAGTGCGAGTCAGGCGCAATATTAGCCCGGCTCCGCGCGCGGGCCTGAAGTAGTCTGTGCGCGCTAACTGCGACCGGGGTGTGCGCAGGAAAAGGGGCTAGGATATACCTAAATAAGGGTTAATATATAGAATATATATACACACTATAGTATTATAAATATATATATAATTATACCTAATTTAATAATTAATAGTCTAATATATACTATATTACTATAAATACTACTCTAAAACTTAATTATAAGATAATAACTATTGTAACTGCTTTTTAGCTATATAGATATAGTAACTAGATTCTCTAGATTAACCTCCTATATATAAAGGTGTCTAGCCTTAAGCTATGGAATAGTAGTAACCTATATATTGCTATTCTGAATATAGATAGTATGCTCTAAAGCTACTTTAGAAGTAAAGTTATAGAGCTAACTATTCTAGATATCTCTAATTACTCTATAGGTAGTATAGTAAATAGTATAGTAGTTATGTTACTAAGTAATAATATAACCACTATATATACTAATATAATTATAGATCTATTAAAGGTAGATTATAAGCTATACTAGGCTTATTAAGTAGATTATATATTTAGAGATAAGTATTATAAAGTATATAAGAAGTAATAATATATACTTTAAGACTAGATTTATAATAATATCTAGGCCTCTGGCCACTGCATAGTGATTTTACCTGCTTAAGTGCAATAGACCTTCTAACTCCGCGCCTCCTGATAATACACAGCCTTCGGTCACGTGATCCCTAATAACCTCCTAAGTTGCTAACTACCTCTCCTAACCATAGCCGCACTTATACGTGCCTATAGCCTCACAATCTTTAACTTCATATTAATAATAATATAGTTTTTAATTATTTAAACTATGAAACTATCGACTTTTCCTCTCGCGTACTACCCGCGCTACTAATACTACCTCTATTACTGCTTTATCCGCTAGCTATACTATTATTAGTAACGCTCTCTCTATATTAAAGCAGTCGGCATAAGCTATACTTACTAACGTTTAAGCCCTAAGGGGCCTAGGCTACCTCTACCTTAATAGTGCGGAGGACCTGCTCGAAGAAGGGCTACTCTATAGGGTATATAACGACCCGCCTAGCTTCTACTACTAAGTCTACTTACTTAGCTATAATATAATAGTAAGTATCCCCTCTAGGGGTATTAATAAGAGCCCTCTTAAGGGCTATATTAATAATACGCTCTCTATATATAACGGAGTAGTTAAAGAAGGAGCGGGTTTTATTAATTATATTAATACTAAACTCTCTAGCGAGCTCTCGCGCGTTATTAGTATTAAAGGGCGTGCCTCGCGCGGGCTTAGCGTTTTTATATGCGGGGTCTAGTGCTAATATAGTTAAGGATTTATTATAGGTTAGATAAGGAAGAGGGAGAGGTATAAGGCCCTGCTTATAGCAGAGCTTCTTATGCTTCTAGCTATGAGAACCTCTTGGGAAAGACCTCTTTAGTTAAGGAGTTACCTCTTATATAGTAGCGTTTACCTTACTAGAAGGTTAACTTTTTAGGTTAAGGAGTTATCTCGTATAGTAGCTTTTACCTTTAGCACCTTGCTCGAAGGTCGACCTTTTGGGTTAAGGAGTTATCTTATATAGTGGCTTTTCTAGGCCACGAGAGCCTTAGTAGCCCGTTCGGCTCCGATATAATTAGCCCCGGTGTGGCGCGCATCCGACTCTATATAGTAATATTTAGAGGGTTTGCTTATAAGTAGTAGGAACGTATAGGGTTCCTATATTATTTTCCTTAACTAGTAGAGGGTATAGGTTAAAATACCTATATAGTATTTCCCGAATTATGCCTGCGAACTAGGTGAATTTATTATAGTCTTTTTGCGAAGGGGCTGCGGCGTAATTCCGAGCTTAATAATAATATCTATTTAGATCTTCTATACCTATACTATATTATAGATAAGAGTATTAACTACTAGGTTTATATACTTTATAAAAGTATTAGAATTAATACCTAAGAGTATAAAGCTATAGCTAGAAGTAGCTATACTATAACCCTTAACCTCTTATTATATAAGAAGCTACTTACTAAATATAATATAGAGAAATAGCTTATAAAGTAAGAGAAGGCTATTACTAAAGTGCAGGCTAGTAGCCTTTTATAAGTAAAGAAGCCTAATTAGTGATTTATAGACTTTACTATAGCTCTTAGTAATAGTAGTTTAGATATCTAGATCTATATATAATAGATAATAGTATAACTATATATAAATACTAGCTCCTTTATAATAGGAGATATACTAAAAGATACCTAAGTTATTCTTAATATATTTAAAATAGCTAACCTATATACTAAAATAGATTAAAGAGTATTTAGCCCTATTATACTAGGAGATAATAAGAATACTACTTTAGAGAATAACTTAGAAGTGCTCAAGAAGTATAGATTAGCTATATACTAAGTATAGAGAGGAGGGTAGTCTGTGGCACTAGAAAGCTAAAAAAGGGTATTTATAACTATATAAATAATTAATAAAAAGGGCCTCTGCCTAGCTTACTATAGCTACTACTTATTAACTAAGTACTAGATTATATTTAAAGAGCTATACTTAAACTGTTTTTAGAAAAGTAAATCTCTCTACTATTTAGTAGAGGAGTATATTAATAATAATAAGAAGCCTATAAAGTATATTTATAAGCTTAAACTAAGTAGCAAACTATATATAGAGAATAAATAACTATATAGCTACTATAGAGAGACCCTTAAGTCTATATTTTATATATAACTAAATAACTACTAACTCTATAACCCTATAATCCTAGACTCTAGAGTAATAATATATATATTTAATAATACTTTATAGTTTACTATACTTACTAGAGCTGCCCTAGGTAACTTTCTATAGATAGGTATATACCAGGTCTCTATTAAGGGATATAGTATAGTTAATATTAAGGTAAAAGGGTATAGTGGAAATATAATACACTTATAACTATATAATATAGTGCTCTGCTATAGGTTTATAAGTAACCTTATATTACTTAGGAAGTAATACTAGTATAGTATTTAGTGAGATATAAGTTTATAAAATAACTATCTATAGAGATTAGATTATACCTACCTCTGTGTATTAGATAAGAGATATTACTAGTAGGTTCTTAAGTATAGAGAGACCTTAGAAAGTGCTCTACTATATAGCAAAGAGGATAAGATAAGCACTATATTTCTTATAAATACTTAGTGACTACTAACTAAGTGCTATATATATATATATAATATAGTAACTAAGCAATAACCTATCTATAATAGTACCTTAATCTAGTACTAGTATCTTAGATACCTAGGCCTAGAGGCTATCTAATATCTCTTAAATAGTATAAGAGGAGTTTGCCTTACCTGAGGGGGTAAGCCTATTATAATAATTAATTATGATACCTATAGTATAGCTAAACTCCACTACTAAGTATAATAAGTGCTATAAGAATCTATTAAATATGCAGAGCTAGGTAAATATATTACCCTAGACTTTTATAACTATAATAAAGGCTATAAAGAGTATTACTTAGTGCTACTTATAATAGATTAACCTATAGTATATATATAGGACTTCTACCTTATATAAAGGGAAATAGATAATCTCTTTATAGTAATTAAGGACTATTTAATAATACTCTTAATATAGGATAAAATATATATAAAGGTAATTAAAACAGATCTTAAGCTTATAAAGTATCTATATATTATAGCTGCTATAGAAGCCTAAGGTATTTACCTTAAGCTCTCTATTACTAATACTTAAGTATAGAATAGTAGGGTAGAATAAATTAGTGCTATTATTAAAGAATATATAAGAGCTATAGTAATAGGTATAAAGCTACTAGATATATTATAGTCTAAGATAATAGAGTTATCTACCTATTTATATAACTATATATTTATAGTAGTGAGAGGCTAGTGAATGCTCTATAAGCTATTTTATAGGCACTTTTAGGTATATAAGTTTACTAATTATACATGCTCTAACCTCTTATACCTATTTATCCATAGCTATAAGGTGTTTACTATAATAAAGAAAGCTTAGCTTAAGTAATAACACTATAAGAAGCTTATGCTATATATATTTATTAGCTTTCTAGTTAGCTATATATCTAACAATTTATTTTATATATAAAACCTGTTATATGTGGAAGTATTTACTATATATAATATAATTTTTAGTAAGAAGAAGTTTTTTAATAGTAACTTAAAGGGGCTTATAGAAGAGTTTTAGTATATAGACCTTACTGTGATATAAGAGTAAATTAACTAGCTAATTAGCAAGAGCTGTATATAAGCTGCTCTATAGAATATTAAGAAGGAGATAGATAGAGTAGTTAAGTATAATAATTACGCTAATAAGTATATAGAAGATCTAGGAGGTATAGTACTAAAGAATATAGATACTATTATATTATCTCTGCCATAAAGCCTAGTAACCCTAGCTACTGCTGCTATACTAGAAATAAATAACACTCCTATTTATATAAATACTTATTTTAAACTAATAACCCCTCTAGAGACCCTGCTAATAGTGTTTTTTATAGCTTTATAGAGTATACTTATAAATATAAAGGAGTATAGAGAAAGGTATAACTATTCTTTAAAATATATACGTAAAAATAGATAATATAAATTATTATTACTCTAGCACTACTACACACTATAGACCTTATTTAAGGCTGCCTTTCTAGTAAGCTATATATAGCTATACTAGAAGCATAAGACTATATAATTAGAAAATAGCTCTATAGCCCAGAGTACCTAGACTAATTACTTACTAAGTATATATATAGAGTAGAATATCTCTAAAACTTTAATAGGAGTAGGTTATACCCTTAACGTAGCTATAGATAAGATAAATCTATAATAGTAAGTATCTACTATAGCTAAAGAAGAGAGTATAAAGCGCTATAGAAGTACTATAGTATATAGTAGCCTAAATAATATAGATAAAATAGTTACTCTATTAAGTTACTCCTAGTCTAAGTAACCTCCTCTATCTATATCTTATAATTAGTTAGCACTATATAATAGGCTTATAAAACTATACCTATTTATAAATAAATTTCTAGAGACTAAGAGGTCTTACCTAAGGAAATATAAAGTATTATAGTTCTAGTATAAAGTAGTAAGGCAGGAGGTTTATAATTATTAAGTACCTTGCTACTACTAGGTTTATATATATAAACTTAATAAATATAGATAGCTAGTGAAGTTTAAAGTGAGATTTATAATCTAAGGTAACTAATAAGCAAAAGATATGCGGGATATATATACTATAATACTTATAGGTATATCTTTCTAAGTATTAATAGCTATAGCAGCTTATTTTAATATAGAGCTATTATAATATAATACTATAAATATATTTCTATATATATATATTAATAAAATAGTATTTATAAGTATATTACTAGGATATTACTATAATAGTAAGGTTCTATGCTTATAAAAAGCACTTTATAGACTATGCTGCTTACTACTGCTTTAGTAAAAGTACTTAGAGGCAGGCCTTATTATACTTAAATTTAAATAGGTAGCTAGTGAGAACTACTGCTAGTAACGTGAGTAAGTAATATTCTTCTTCTATATAGATAATTATATATTAGTATTTCCTTATAAGTATACTAAAAGTGTAAAAGAGGATATAAATGCTCTCTAGAAGCGTTACTACCTTAAAGGAGGTTAGAACCTGTAATAGTTTCTTAGGATTAAAGTGCTCTATAATAGAGCTATATATAAGCTATAGCTATTATAGTCTATATTTATAGATAAGATATAGAAGCTGCTTATATTAAATTAGGTATAATTGTATATATATTTATAATACTGTAGTGTGGATATATATTCTATATATTAACCCTTATTTAGGCGTGTCCTAGCCCCTTTTCCTGTGTGCACCCTGGTTATGGTTAGCGTGCATAGACTACTTTAGGCCTGTATGCGGAGCTAGGCTAACGTTATGCCTAACTTATACTATATATTCTAGACTCTTTAATCTAATATACCCCCTTAGGGATGGATCCCTAGCTATTTATAAGGCTATTCCTAAACTCTATTAGGGTCTGCCTTGTTTTATATATATATTTCTATTGCTCTTATATATTTTATATTATCTTTCTTCTCTAGGTCCTATGTATAGTTTACCTTTAGCTATATATATTAGTTACCTATATATAGCTAACTATAAAACACTCTAAATTATAGTAGCGTAAGTGCCTTTATAAGTCTATCTGCTATAATCTCTACTAATAGGGTATATTTAACTAATATATACTCTATAGTAACCTCTTGCTATAGCTAGTAATTATAGATATTAATATGTTATAGCCTTATTTATAGTTAAATAAGCTCTATATTAACTAGCTAGATAGTTTATTAATTATTATACTAGACTTAGATTATTATTAATGTTATATTAGGTATAGTGAAAGTAGCTTTAGGTATAGCTTTGCCTAGAAATTAGATTTATAGTATAGTTATTAATTAGCTTATAAAGAGGGCTTCATATACTGCTTAGAATAGTATAAGTAGCTCTACCTCTATTATCAATATTATAACTATTATCTGCTTATTTGCCTTCTATATAATTATCTCTCTAAATAGCTTTATTATAAATACTTAGAAGCTTTTTTAGTTAATTATATTATATATAAAGCTAGTGTTTAAAGTAACATTAAGTATATTATCTAGTTTACTAGGCTTAGCACTATATTTAAGGTAGAGGTATTATATTTAGTAGAGGTATTAGAGAACCTAATTAGCTATGTAGTGCTATATAGGGCCTAGATTATTATTAAACCTCGTAAGGCAGCTTATAGTAAACACTATATTAGGCTATATTATTACTACTATATATAGAATTATTCTAATATGCTATTAGTAGTAGTTAATTTCCTATAGAGCTGCTTTCCCTTTATATAGTTCTAATTTATCTTTTATTATAGGTATATATGCTTACTTATCTATATTAAGGCTTATAGTCTGCTACCTAAGCAGCTTCTACACCTTATTTATAAATATAGACTATAATAGTTATAGCTTGTACGTAGCTCTGTTACAGAGCACTTTAATCCTAAGAAACTATTATAGGTCCTAATCTTCTTTAAGGTAATAGCACTTCTAGAGAGTGTTTATAGCCTCTTTTATACTTTTAGTATACTTATAAAGGAATACTAATATATAATTATCTATATAGAAGAAGAATATTACTTACCTGTATTACTAGTAGTAGTTCTTACTAGCTACCTATTTAAAGTTAAGTATAATAAGGCCTGCCTCTAAGTGCTTTTACTAAAGCAGTAGTAAGCAGTATAGTTTATAAAGCACCTTTTATAGATATAGAACCTTACTATTATAGCAGTATCCTAGTAGTATACTTATAAATACTATTTTATTAATAGATATATATATAAATATATTTATAGTATTATATTGAGCTCGGAATTACGCTGCAGCCCCTTCGCAAAAAGACTATAATAAATTCACCTAGTTTATAGGTATAATTTGGGAAATATTATATAGGTATTTTAACCTATACCCTCTACTAGTTAAGGAAAATAATATAAGAACCCTATACGTTCCTATTACTTATAAGTAAACCCTCTAAATATTATAAAGTTAGACGCGCGCTATACTAGGGCTAATTATATTAGAGCTAAACGGGCTACTAAGGCTCTTATAATAACACCCTCGCTAAACCTTCTAGTAAGGTATTATAAAAGCTACTATATAAGATAACTCCTTAACCTAAAAGGTTAACCTTCTAGTAAGGTAAATACTACTATATAAGAGGTAACTCCTTAACTAAAGAGGTCTTTCCTAAGAGGTTCTTATAGCTAGAAGCATAAGAAGCTCTATAAGCAGGGCCTTATACCTCTCCCTCTTCCTTATCCTTATCTAACTTATAATAAATCCTCAACTATATTAGTACTAGACCCTATATATAAATATACTAACCCTAAGCGAGGCATACCCTTTAGTATAAATAACGCAGAGGGGATCGCTAGAGAGTTTAGCCTCGATGCGATCGATAAAACCCGCTCCTTTATTAACTACTCCGCTATATATAGAGAGCGTATTGTCGGCATAGCCCTCAAGAGGGCTCACCTTAATACCCCTATAGGGGACTCCATAAGGCGCGACAGCGGAAGTTCGGCGGGTCGTTGCGCACCCTATGGAGTAGCCCTTCTTCGAGCAGGTCCTCCGCATTGCTAAGGCAGAGGCGGCCCAGGCGGCCTAGGCGAGAGCGTTGCTAACGACGGCATAGCTACTAGCGGACGAAGCGGTGATGGAGGCGGTATTAGCAGCGCGGGTAGTGCGCGAGAGGAAAAGTCGATAGTTTCGTAGTTTGAATAATTAAAAACTGCGTTATTATTGATATAAAGTTAAAGATCGTGAGGCTATCTAGTATAATAAGCATATATAAGTGCGGCTATAGTTAGGAAAGGATCACGTGACCGAAGGCTATATATTATCAGGAGGCGCGGAGTTAGAAGGTCTATTGCACTTAAGCAGGTAAAATCACTATGCAGTGGCCAGAGGCCTTATAGTATTATATTATAATAGCTCTAAATTAAAATAAGCTACTATAGCTATTAGTACTTAGAAAGATATACCTATAAGTATTATAGTATATATATCCTATATATCTTTTACTTATTAGTTACCTCAGATTATAGGTCTTGCTTTAAACTTCACTAACTATCTATATTTATTAAGTTTATATATATAAACCTAGTAGTAACTAAGTACTTAATAACTATAAGCCTCCTGCCTTACTACTTCACGCTAGAACTATAATACTTTATATTTCCTTAGGTAAGACCTCTTAGTCTCTAGAAATTTATTTATAAATAGGTATAGTTTTATAAGCCTATTATATAGTACTAACTAATTATAAAATATAAATAGAAGAGGTAACTTAGACTAGGAATAACCTAATAGAGTAACTATTTTATCTATATTACTTAGGCTACTATATACTATAGTACTTCTATAGTACTTTATACTCTCTAATCTTTATTCTTTAGCTACAGTAGATACTTACTATTATAGATCTATCTTATCTATAGCTACTTTAAGAGTATAACCTACTCCTATTAAAGTTTTAAAGATATCCTACTCTATATATATACTTAGTAAGTAATTAGTCTAGGTACTCTAGGCTATAGAGCTATTTTCTAATTATATAATCTTATACTTCTAGTATAGCTATATATAGCCTGCTAGAAAGGTAGCCTTAAATAAGGTCTATAGTATATAGTAGCACTAGAGTAATAATAATTTATATTATCTATTTTTATTTTTATATTTTAAAGAGTAGTTATACCTTTCCCTATACCCCCTTATACTTATAAATATACTCTATAAAGCTATAAAAAACGATATTAGCGGGGTCTCTAGAGGGGTTATTAGTTTAAAATAAGTATTTATATAGATAGAAGTATTATTTATTTCTAGTATAGTAGTAGTAGCCAGGGCTGCTAGGCTCTATAGTAGGGATAATATAATAGTATCTATATTTTTAGTACTGCAGCTCCTAGATCTTCTATACACTTATTAGCATAGTTATTATACTTAACCACTTTATCTATCTCCTTATTAGTATTCTATAGAGTAGCTTATATATAGCTCTTACTAATTAGCTAGTTAATTTACTCTTATATCACAGTAAGGTCTATATACTAAAACTCTTCTATAAGCCCCTTTAAGTTACTATTAAAAAACTTCTTCTTATTAAAATTATATTATATATAGTAAATACTTCCACATATAACAGGTTTTACATATAAAACAAATTGTTGGATATATAGCTAACTAGGAAGCTAATAAATATACATAGCATAAGCTTTTTATAGTGTTATTACTTAAGCTAAGCTTCCTTTATTATAATAAATACTTTATAGCTATAGATATATAGGTATGGGAGGTTAGGGTATATATAATTAGTGGACTTATATACCTAAAAGTATCTATAGAATAGCTTATAGAGTGTTTACTAGCCTCTTGCTACTATAGATATATAGTTATATAGATAGGTAGATAACTTTATTATCTTAGGCTATAATATATCTAGTAGCTTTATGCTTATTACTATAGCTCTTATATATTCTTTAATAATAGCACTAATTTATTCTACTCTACTATTCTATACTTAAGTATTAGTAATAGAGAGCTTAAGGCAGATACCTTAGGCTTCTATAGTAGCTATAATATATAGATACTTTATAAGCTTAAGATCTATTTTAATTACCTTTATATATACTCTATACTATATTAAGAATATTATTAAATAGTTCTTAATTACTATAAGGAAGTTATCTATCCTCCTTTATATAAAATAGAAGTTCTATATATATACTATAGGTTAATCTATTATAAGTAGCGCTAGGTAATACTCTTTATAGCCTTTATTATACTTATAGAAGTCCAGGGTAATATGTTTACCTAGCTCTATATATTTAATAGATTCTCGCAGTGCTTATTATACTTAGTAGTAGATTTTAGCTATACTATAGGTATTATAATTAATTATTATAATAGGCTTACCCCCTTAGGTAAGGCAGACTCCCCTTATACTATTTAAGAGATATTAGATAGCCTCTAGGCCTAGGTATTTAAGGCACTAGTGCTAGATTAAGTACTATTATAGATAGGCTATTACTTAGTTGCTCTATTATATATATATATATAGTGCTTAGCTAGTGGTTACTAAGTGCTTATAAAAAATATAGCGCCTACCTTATCCTCTTTGCTATGTAGTAGAGTATTTTCTAAGGTCTCTCTATACTTAAGAACCTATTAATGATATCTCTTATCTAATATATAGAGGTAGGTATAATCTAACCTCTATAGGTAGTTATTTTATAGGCTTATATTTTACTAGATACTATACTAGTATAACTTCCTAAGTAATATAAGGTTACTTGTAAACCTGCAGCAGAGTGCTATATTATATAGTTATAAGTATATTATATTTCTACTATACCCTTTTACCTTAATATTAACTATGCTATATCCCTTAATAGAGACCTAGTATATACCTATCTATAGAAAGTTACCTAGAGCAGCTTTAGTAAGTATAATAAACTATAAGGTATTATTATATATATATATTATTACTCTAGAGTCTAGCATTATAGAGTTATAGAGTTAGTAGTTATTTAGTTATATATAAAATATAGACTTAAGGGTTTCTCTATAGCAGCTATATAGTTATTTATTCTCTATATATAGTTTGCTACTTAGTTTAAGCTTATAAATATACTTTATAAGCTCCTTATTATTATTAATATGCTTCTTTACTAGATAGTAGAGGGATTTATTTCTCTAAAGGTGCTCTGGGTATAGCTCTTTAAATATAATCTAGTACTTAGCTAATAGATAGTAGCTATAGCAAGCTAGATAGAGGCTCTTTTTATTAGTTATTTATATAGTTATAGGTGCTCTTTTTTAGCCTTCTAGTGCTATAGGCTGCTCTCCTCTCTATACTTAGTATATAGCTAGTTTATACTTCTTAGGTATTTCTAAGTTATTCTCTAAAGTAGTATTCTTATTATCTCCTAGTATAGTAGGGCTAAATACTTCTTAACCTGTTTTAATATATAGGTTAGCTATCTTAAATATATTAAGAGTAACTTAGATATCTTTTAGTATATCTCTTATTATAAGGAAGCTAGTATTTATATATAGTTATACTATTATCTAGTATATATAGATCTAGGTATCTAAACTGCTATAATTAAGAGCTATAGTAAAGTCTATAAACTACTAGTTAGGCTCTTTTATTTATAAAAAGCTACTAGCCTATGCTTTAGTAATAGCTTTTTCCTACTTTATAAGCTATTTCTCTATATTATACTTAGTAAGTAGCTTTTTATATAATAGGAGGTTAAGGGTTATAATATAGCTGCTTCTAGCTATAGCTTTATACTCTTAGGTATTAATTTTAATATTTTTATAGAGTGTATAAACCTGGTAGTTAATACCCTTATCTATAGTATAGTATAGATATACGAGATCTAGATAGATATTATTATAGATCTAGTCTTAAAGTATATATTATTACTTTTTATATACTTTATAGTGCTTATCTCTAAATATATAATCTGCTTAGTAAGCCTAGTATAGCTTATAATTTACCTTTAATAGGTCTATAATTATATTAGTATATATCGTAGTTATATTATTGCTTAGTAGTATAACTACTATACTATTTACTATACTATCTATAGAGTAATTAGAGATATCTAGAATAGTTAGCTCAATAACTTTGCCTCTAAAGCAGCTTTAGAGCATGCTATCTATATTTAGAATAGTGATATATAGGTTAATACTATTCTATAGCTTAAGGCTAGATAGGTTAATCTAGAGGATCTAGTTACTATATCTATATAGCTAAAAGGTAGTTATAATAGTTATTATCTTATAATTAAGGTTTAGAGTAGTATTTATAGTAATATAGTATATATTAAACTATTAATTATTAAATTAAGTATAATTATATATATATTTATAATACTATAGTATATATATATATTCTATATATTAACCCTTATTTAGGTATATCCTAGCCCCTTTTCCTATATACACCCTGGTCACGGTTAGCGTGCACGGACCACTTTGGGCCCGCGCGCAGAGCCGGGCTAACGTTGCGCCTAACTTACACTATATATTCTGGACCCTTTAATCTAATAGCTTAGGCAGCATGCTATAAGCCTTAATATAGATAAGCAAGTATATATATCTATAATAAAAGATAAATTAGAACTATATAAAGAGAAAGTAGCTTTATAGAAAATTAACTATTACTAATAGTATATTAGAATAATTCTATATATAGTGGTGATAATATAGCCTAATATAGTATTTACTATAAGCTGCCTTACTAGATTTAATAATAATTTAGACTCTATATAGTACTATATAGCTAATTAAGTTCTCTAATACCTCTACTAAATATAATATCTCTATCTTAAATATAGTGCTAAGCCTAGTAAACTAGATAATATCCTTAAAGTTACTTTAGATACTAGCTTTATAGATAATATAATTAACTAAAAGAGCTCTTAAGTATTTATAATAAAGCTATTTAGAGAAATAATTATATAGAAGGTAAATAAGTAGATAATAGTTATAATATTAATAATAGAGGTAGAGCTACTTATACTATCCTAAGCAATATATAAAGCCCTCTTTATAAGCTAATTAATAACTAAACTATAAGTCTAACTTCTAGGTAAAGCTTTACCTAAAGCTACTTTTACTATACCTAATATAATACTAATAATAATCTAAGTCTAGTATAATAATTAATAAACTATTTAGCTAGTTAACAAAGAGCTTATTTAACTATAAATAAGGCTATAATATATTAATATCTATAATTACTAGCTATAGCAGGAGGTTATTATAGGATATATATTAGTTAAATATACTTTATTAGTAGAGATTATAGTAAATAGATTTATAAAGGCACTTATACTACTATAATCTAGAGCATTTTATAGTTAGCTATAAATAAGTAACTAATATATATAGCTAAAAGTAAACTATATATAGAACCTAGAGGAGGAAGATAATATAAAGTATATAAGAGTAATAGAAATATATATAAGGTAGACCCTCATAGAGTTTAGGAATAGCTTTATAAATAGCTAGTAATCCCTAAGGGGGTGTATTAGATTAAAGGGTCTAGAATATATAGTATAAGTTTGGTATAATATTAGCCTAGCTCTAAGTATAGGCCTAAAGTGGTCTATGTGCGCTAACCACGACCATGGTGTGCATAGGAAAAGGGGCTGGGACGTGCCTAAATAAGGGTTAATATATAGAATATATATACACACTATAGTATTACAAATATATATATAATTATGCCTAATTTAATATAAGCACTAGTAAGAACTAATAATAGCGAAAGCTGTCAGGTCTATAATTGAGTAGCAGTAATCCTATGCAGCAGCAAAGCTAGCGGTATTAGAGATATTATGTTATAACTGTAAGCGGCGCCTCACTATAATAAGCGGGCCGCGCGCGGCGTAATATTAAGCTAAATATAGGTTAGAGGCGTAAGTAGTGATTTAAGGGCTTAAGTAATAACCCAGGGGCTTAATAATATATAAGAGAAGCCCTGGGTATACTATAATTTAGTATAAAGATAGCTTTGCTTATATAACTTTAATTAATATACTTATTAGACTCTTATTTCTAACTCCTAACTATATATAGAATCTTTATTATTATATAGTAGTATAATCTATATAATATTATAAATTAGATCTGCTTTATAGTAGTTATTGAAATAGTAAAACAAAGTTATATAACTATTTAATATAATATATATATTATAAGTATATTAATATATTTCTAAGAAGTTATATAGTTATTTATAGTTATAGTAAGTATACTATAGAGCTTAGAGATAATAAAGCCTTAAGATAAAGCTATTATAGATCTTTAGTAAAAGATTACTAAGCTTTAGTTAGCTTACTAATAGATATGTAAAGAGCATAATACTTTTTAAATATAGTTATAGAGTATATAAGAAACTACCCTAATACTATCTATTGAGCTCGGAATTATGCCGCAGCCCCTTCGCTAAAAGACTATAACAAATTCACCTAGTTCGCAGGCATAATTCGGGAAACACTATATAGGTATTTTAACCTATACCCTCTACTAGTTAAGGAAAATAATAATATAGGAACCCTATACGTTCCTACTACTCGCAAGCAAACCCTCTAAATATCACAAAGTCGGACGCGCGCCGCACCGGGGCTGATTATATTAGAGCCGAACGGGCTACTAAGGCTCTCGTAGCAAAGCCACTATATAAGATAACTCCTCAACCTAAAAGGTCGACCTTCTAGCAAGGTACTGCGAATACTACTATATAAGAGGTAACTCCTTAACTAAAGAGGTCTTTCCTAAGAGGTTCTTATAGCTAGAAGTATAAGAAGCTCTATAAGTAAGGCTTTATACCTCTCCCTCTTCCTTATCCTTATCCCTTAACTATATTAGTATTAAACCCTATATATAAATACGCTAAGCCTAAGTAAGGCACGCTTTTTAATATAAATAACGCAGAGGGGATTACTAGAGAGTTTAGCCTTAATATAATTAATAAAACCTGCTCCTTTATTAACTACTCTACTATATATAGAGAGTATATTATTAGTATAGCCCTTAAGAGGGCTTACCTTAATACCCCTATAGGGGACTCTATAAGGCGTAATAATATTAGAGCTAAGTAAGTAAACTTAGTAGTAGAAGTTTAGTAGGTTATTATATACCCTATAGAGTAGCCCTTCTTTAAGCAGGTCCTCCGTATTACTAAAGTAGAGGTAGCCTAGGTAGCGAATATTAGTAAGTATAGCTTACGCCGACTGCTTTAATATAGAGAGAGCGTTACTAACGATAATATAGCTAGCGGATAAAGCAGTAATAGAGGCGGTATTAGCAGCGCGGGTAGTACGCGAGAGGAAAAGTTAATAGTTTTATAGTCTATTAAATAATTAAAAACTACGTTATTATCGATATGAAGTTAAAGATCGTGAGGCTATAGGCACGTATAAGTGCGGCTATAGTTAGGAGAGGTAGTTAGTAAGATCACGTAATCGAAGGCTATATATTATTAGGAGGCGCGGAGTTAGAAGGTCTGTTGCACTTAAGCAGGTAAAATCACTATGCAGTGGCTAGAGGCCTAATACTATCTATAGTTAATAATAGTAGTAGAGATATATCCTCTCTAATAGTACTGCTACTATTAAGGACCCTAGTAAGCCTAGCCTACTCTCACTTTAGTATATAAAAGAAGACTAGCTATTTAGATATTATAATAATAGATACTCTACTATTAATATAGATACTTAGTAAGACTTCTAAACTAGATTTAGACTAGTTTAAGAACCTCAAGATAAAGTTTCCTAAGAACCTATACCTAAAAGGATCTATAAATTAGATTATATAGTTAACATAAGTATAAATCTTAATAGTAGTTTATAAAGTAACTCTTAGAGATATATTAACTTTAGTAGAGGATCTCTAGATTATAATTTAGATATATAATAACTTTATAAAAAGGCTACTATTCTTTATTAAGCTCGGAATTACGCCGCAGCCCCTTTGTAAAAAGACTATAACAAATTCACCTAGTTCGCAGGTATAATTCAGGAAACACTATATAGGCATTTTAACCTATACCCTCTATTAGTTAAGGAAAATAATATAGGAACCCTATACGTTCCTACTACTTATAAGTAAACCCTTATATAAAGTTAGACGCGCGCTATACTAGGGCTAATTATATTAGAGCTAAACGGGCTACTAAGGCTCTTATAGTAACGCCCTTGCTAAACCTTCTAGTAAGGTGCTATAAAAGCTACTATATAAGATAACTCCTTAACCTAAAAGGTCGACCTTCTAATAAGGTAAACGCTACTATATAAGAGGTAACTCCTTAACTAAAGAGGTCTTTCCTAAGAGGTTCTTATAGCTAGAAGCATAAGAAGCTCTGCTATAAGCAGGGCCTTATACCTCTCCCTCTTCCTTATCCTTATCCCTTAACTATATTAATACTAGACCTTATATATAAATACGCTAAGCCTGAGCGAGGCACGCCCTTTAGTATAAATAACGCGGAGGGGATCGCTAGAGAGTTTGGCCTCGATGCGATCGATGAACTACTATTCTTTATAATATATATATAGAGTGGTTTCAAGATTTAGAACACTCTTATATAGATATATACTAGTACTAGTATTATCTTAAGAGGATAAATATAAAACTAGATATATACTCTTAAACTTATAAAGAGTAACTCTATATTATATATCTTAAAGTTTAGTAAGCTATAATATAGATATTAATAAGCAGGTAGTATTATCTTTTCTAAAGATACTATTTAAGTATTTATCTAAGAAGCAGAAGAATAGTACTATAACTAGGCTATTTACTAGGCTATTTACTAGAGATTAAAGTATTATAATAGATCTATAATAATAGTTAAAGAGTTTATAGCAGATCTCTAGGATAAGGCTTATATAACTAATAAAGTAAAGTCTATACTTATTACTCAAATAATAGATAAAGTATTTAAAGAAGATACTAAAAAGGAGCCTAAGAAGAGAAATTATATAGGCTATAATTGTTATAGCTATAGCTATACTAATACTATATAGTAAGTATATTCTATCTATAAGGCTAATAATAAAAATCTATTAACACTATAAAAGAGTAATAATAAGATAGATATATCTAAGAAGAAGTCTATAAAGGAGAGTTAGAAAATAATAAAATAAGTTTACTATATCTTTATAGACTTTAATAACTTTTAGGTAGCTTAGAATAACCTTATAGTATACCTAGTATAGATAGAGAAGTTTACTAAGATTAAAAGTAAGGAGACTATTCTAAGAATAGTTAAGTAAAGTAATAATACTTAGCTATAGAATATAGGTATAAATATATATATAATAAATAATATATTATAGTATAATAATAATAAGTATATTCTATTAATAACTCTATATATAATATATATAGGAGGAGGTTTTATCTATTCTAAGTATATAGATATAGTTACTCTATACTTTAATAATAGGAAATTAATATAGCTATAAGATATCTTATATATACTAATCTTTCTAGTTAATGTATTTAGTAGTAAAAGACTATAACTTAATAGAGGTTACTTTAAGAGAAACTAACTAGTAAGTGCTAATAAGTAAGTATTTATAATACTTCATATATACTAAAGAGGTTTTAACCTTAACATTACCTATAAATAAGATTTAAGTATATAGGTTATATATACTATATAGTAGAGAACTAAACCTAAGCTCTAGTATTATAAACTAGGGCACCTAGGCTTTAGAGAGATAAAAAAGACTATATAGATAATAAAGAGCTATATAATATTTCCTAAGTTAGTGATTCTATAACTCTATAAAATCTATAATCTCTTAAAGAGCCTGAGATACTTACTATAGATACTAAGGCACTATATAAAGAGAACAGGAGATATTCTCTACGTTAATATTAGAAAAGTAAAGCTAGTAAAGTACTTTAAGTACTTCTTACCAATTATAGATAATAAAATATACTTTTAAGTAATTATCTTTATAGATATAAAGGATAAACTAGTATATTAGTTAAGGATTTATTTCTAAGGGTAGAAGAATACCTTTAGTATAGTAATAAAGGTTATCTATATAGATAATATAGGAGAATTTATAGTAACTTATCTTAAAGCTATACTATAAAATAATAGGATAAAGATAGAGTTATTATTACTATATATATATAAATAGAATAGTATAGTAGAATATATAATTTAGATTATTCTAGATAAGGTATATATATTAAGTATTAATTTAGAGGTTCTAGCAGATTTATAGCTATATCTATTTATAGTAGCAGTCTATATTATTAACTACTCCTATACTATAGCTATTATAGATAAAATACCTATTTAGGCACTTTATAATAGGTTATTAAGCCTAGGAGGAGACTATATACCTAATATAAGCTAGTTATAGGTTATTAGGAGTGTCTACTTCACTTATATTAATCTAAAAGTCTAGGTTAAGAGCAAAAAAATAGTAATATATATAAAGAAAGGTATCTTTATTAATTATTATAGAGACTAAGTATATAGAATATAGATACTAGAGTAGGATAAGATTATTATCTACTCTAATATTATCTTTTATAAACTTATAATAGAGCTAGAGAAGTATTAGCAAATACTACTACTTAGTTAAGGCCTGTAGTCCTGGAGCTATATATAAGGAATCATAGAGTAGATATATAAAGTATATATATAAATTAGAGAAACAGGATCTCTAGAAAAAGAGAGTATAGCCTATACTTATACTATAGCTTTTCTAACTAACCCCCTCATAAATAAATTAGAAATATCTCTATAGCTTTATATAAACCTAATAACTATTATAGAAACATAGAATAGATCTATAAATACCTAGTTGGAGTAGTTAGAGGTAGTATTTACTAAAATATATAGATTTATAGAAAAAGGGGTTTTATAGTTTATTAATAAAGAGGAGATACTATAAAGTTTCTAACTAATAGCTAAATAGGTTTAGAAATATAAAAAGGCTTATAGAAAGCTTATAAAGTATAAGATATAGATTATAGTAAGAGGCTTTTTATAAGTCTTAGGGTAAGACTTTACCTAGATATATACCTTAATATCTTAAATAGTATTATAGCAAATCCTATTAGCCTATACTTAGTAAAAAGAATATCCTATATAATAGTAAAACTTTATTAATATATATTTAAATAGAGAGCTAGAGGAGGCAGTTTATATAATACCTTTCCCCTTAATTAAGGAGTTCTTTATAAATCTATAATATAGTAACTTTATAGTTATATATAGTTATAAAGAAGATTAAGAGCAAGTTATTAAACTCTATAAAGCTTTATATAAGCTATAATAGAGTGGGAGATAGTAATAAAAGAAGTTATAAGAAATCCTCTAGTAAGCAGGATTTATATTACTATACTTAGATAATATAACTTACTATAATAAAGCTTTTAATATTATAATAGTAATATATATTAATAGTATTTTAGTAATAGAACTAAAAGCTACTCTAGATATAATCTATAAATATATAAGTAAAGAAATTAAGGTTAATAACCTCAGAGTATCTAATAGCTTTCTTAGTATTTAACTTATCTTTAATAAAGAGTATTAGAAAACTATTATTAGTTAAGAAATATACTTAGCTAATATAGTATAAGAATTTAAAGCATAGATTAGGCCTATAAATATACCTATTAAGACTAGAGTACTTAATTTTATAGTTTCTAGTATAGAGGCCTTACTAAATCTAAATCTCTAGAGCTAGTACTAGAGAGTATTAGGTAAAGTTAGCTTTAGAGCACTTATAATATAGCTAGATCTCTCTTTTAGTATAGAACTATAAGCTAGGTTCTCTTATTATTTTAATAAGTTATATAAGAAAGGTATAAAATACTTAATATAGTATCTTAGTATATATCCCAACTTTATAATAAGTTATAATAATAAATATAGGGCTAGAGACCTAAATAAATAGAGTCTCTATAGCTATATTAATAATAAATACACTAGCTATAAGGATATAGTATACTTAATAATAGAATAGATCTTCTTTATAGCTAATAAGTCTATATTATAGAGATTATAATAATAGGTAATAGTCTCTAAGTTATTAACTAAAGCTAAGTACTGCGTAGTATTATTAGCTATATTAGAAACACTTTAGATATATAATTTCCTAAGTAAACTCAGGGTAAAGCTTAGAGAACCCCTTTATATATAGGTTAATAATATAGAAGCTATTATATTTATAAAGAGGGAGTCATTAAATAACTATATAAAGTATATATAGGTTTATAACTACTTTATATAAGAGGTTATTAAATATAGTAAAGTTAATTTTAAGTATATATTATTAATAGATAATATAGCTAACCTATTTATAAAGCTACTTAAAAGGATAATATTTAAATAACTCTATAAGAGGAGCAGTATAAGGCTATTTAGAGCTAATACTACTATAGAGAATTATACTAAAAAGGTTTAATATATATATAAACTAAGTTCTTAGTAAGGAGGAGTATTATAACTATAAATAGTACCTTACTATAACAAGCAGGCTATATATAGTATAATATTAAGCTAAATATAGGTTAGAGATATAAGTAGTAATTTAAGGGCTTAAGTAATAACCTAGGGGCTTAATAATATATAATAGGAGCACTAGGCATACTGTAATTTAGTATAAGAATAGCTTTGCTTATATAACTTTAATTAATATGCTTATTAGACCCTTATTTCTAACCCCTAACTGTATATAGGATCCTTATTGTTATATATTGCTCTCTATTACTAAAGACGTTAGATAATTAGTTTCGTGCTAGCTATGTTACTATAGTATCCGCCTTTTGCTATAGTTATCCTAAAGCGATACCTGCTGCGATTTTGTATTAATTATACGTAAGGTGCGGTGCGCGAAAGCTAGTATCCTAGAGGTAAGGAAGGGGGGGGGGGGGGGGTATATCCTGGGATAGAAGTTCTACTACGGGTATAGATAAAAGAAAGTAGAGATAGAATCTATTCCTTACGCCCTAGAATAGCTTATTTCTTAGGCTTATAAAGGTTATATAGGTATGCTTAGTAAGGTTCTTTCTTAGTTCTAATATTAAGCTACTCTAGCCTAAGCTAGGTTCCTACTATGTAAGGACTTAGTACCTGAGGTAGCTAGGTATAGAAGAGAAGGCGCGTTAAAAGTAAAGATATTTGGTAGTGGAATCCTAACTTTTGAAATACCTCCCTTAGTTATACTCGGTAGTATATAAGGCTGCCCCTACTATATATAAAGATACTACTACCTCTTCCTCTTCTAGTAACTCGGTATCTCTATAGTAAGCAGGTCTATTAAAAGTTAAGTTCCTAGTGCTAAGATATTTAATAGTAATGTAATTATCTAGGTATACTATCTGTAAGTTGCTACTAGAATTATAAAGAAGAGCCTTTTAAAAACTATAGGCTAGCTTTTCTACTAATACCTCGATATAAGCTAGACTAATAGCAGTATAGAAAGGAAGATATTTTACTTTAAAGTTAATTATATATTGTAATCCTTAAGTCTATTTAGTAGTAATGAGCCTAAATATCGGACTTATATAACGTGACGACCTATTATTATAGGGGGGGAGGTAGTTAAGGCTCTATACGTCTTAGTCTCTTATAGATTAGGTTGCGCAAGGCTAAGGACGGGCAAGCTGCTATTATTATATATAGGAATAAGCATAAGTAGTAGAAGGGAGGGGGGAGGTTAGTAATAGGAGTAGTGATATTATATATAGGCTAATAGATATAGAGATAGTAGCGGCGGTAGCTATAGTAATAGAGTAAGTAAGGTAGAGGCGCAAGGTGCAAGTAATTAAGAATATAGTAGCAACGCATATAGAATAGTACCTACCTATAATATAGGTAGGTACTATTATATAAAGTCTATTAGTAGTAGGCGTATTGAAAGTTAGAGTTCTACTTGCCCGGGTGTCTAGAAAGCCCCTATAGGGGTGTGGTAGTGCTAGATAAATAGATCTGCTGCCTTATATACGCTTTATGCCTTCCTATACCTTTCTATATAGTGAAAATTTTTCCACTATATATAAGCAGGTATCTAGATAGGGCGCTTACTAACTTAGTATATATTACCCTAGTGATAATTATAGCCTAATCTATACATAGACTATGCTCTGCTAGTATATAGGCTAAGCACTACTAATATATAAGCTAAGCTCTATAAATATATAGGCTAAGCTTTATATATACTTTATATCTTTCTAGTTTAGATTTTTTTCTTCTTTCTTTTTTTTCCCTAAGCATAAACTTAATAAATACTACTATAATTTATATTACTATATTTTTATATATTAATTAAGCACTATCTAGGTATATACTAAGAATCTATAGATATTAATCTAGGAGTTTATAAATAATAGTATCAATAATATAGTTAACCCCTATCTAGTTTATAGATATTTCTATAATATACTTAGTATATATATAGCACCTCTTAAAACTATTATAAAACTAATATATCTAGAACCTATTCTAAATAATAATATAAATTAGAACCCTAATAGTATATTATAGTATACTTTAAGTATATATATAGTTTAAGTCTAATATAATTATAGTTTATCCTACTAATATTATACTAGTAATTAATATTTATATATTTTAGCCCCCCTAGTATTCCCTAGGTATCTACTAAGTATATATAATAGCTATCCCTAATACTAGAGTTATTAACTCTTTTATAAACTTTTATATATAGGTTTAGTGTCTCCTCTATAGGTTTTCTATATATACTAACTATACCATAGCTATATAATTAATATTAGTAGCGCTATATATAGTATTACCTTTTCTAATATACCTTCTATATATATTAAATACTTATAATATATACTTAGTATACCCTAGATACTAATAATTGTAGTATTACTATTACTATTACTAGTAATACCCTAGTGCCTATATATTATCTACTCTATATATACTATATATATATTAATAGTATATAGTTATTAACCCTATCTATACTAACCTTAGTATTACTAAGACTTTAGCTAGTATAACGTATATACTAAGTATATACTTTAAATATATACTAACTATATATAGTGTGATATGCTTATTTATTTATTCTAGTAATTAGAAAAATATGCTTTTTGCCTTTAAGCCTGGGTATATATTCTATATAGCCTTAGTATATACTATACTAATCCTATTTCTAGATATAGCCCTAAGGATAGCCTAATTAGCTATATATATAACTAAATAGAAGCACTTATATAAGTTTATTTCTATATTACTTTTATATATATAGAACTAATCCCTAATATAGTTATATTAACGCTAACTTCTAGAACTAGTTTAGCAGCTACTTTTACTATATAAGTTATATATATATATAGCTAGAGGATACTATTTACTTACTATTTATTTACTATATATATTATATAAACTAACTAGCTACTCTTAGTCTATAGTATTAATACCCTATTATAGATACAGGGGAGAGATATTCTATATTAGCAAACTACTCTATAACTTATTAAAGTTATCCTTAAACTTATATACTAACTCTATAAGTTCTAGAGTAACTTAGAGTATAAAGTTATAATTTACTAGATATAGATTATACTTACTCTTACCTAATATAATATTATATATAAACTATAATTATAATAAAATAGAACTAGAACTAGAGATAGGCTCTATATATATAGAAATTATACTAATAGATTTACAGAATGCTATATATCCTAATACTCCTATTAGCACCCTCTCTAGTAATAAGCAGAAGGTATATAATAAGACTATATTCTAGTATATCTTTATATATACTAACTCTATACTTAGTATAACTTAGCTATTATCTAAGCTATAATTCCTCCTTTATTATCCTAGATTATACTATCTAAGTATATATTTAGTATATACTCTATATATATAGACTTAATACTAATTCTTAAAAAACAGGATTCTAGAAAGTACCTGCTCCTTATAGTAACAGAGCTAGTATATTATTTACTAAGTAGATATAGATATATAGTATATACTAACCTTAAGCTAGGCTGCTATTATAGTAATACTCCTAAGGTTACTGCTACCTCTTCCTATCTCTATTATAGTATATTTTCCTGATTTTATACTATATTATATATATACTAACTATACTCTAGATACCCCTATTAAGGAAAAGAAGGAGGAGGAGGAGAATAGAGAGAGTAGTAAGAAGGAGAGTAGTGAGGAAGAGAGTAGTAAGGATAATATTATTACTTAACTAGGTATAGCCTAAGTATATATATAGCTATAATATTCCCGTTATTTATAGTAGCTATTATATACTCTATATATATATATAGCAGGGAACTTACTTTCTAGTATCTAGGATAATACTATAGATTATAGATATGCTTAGTATATATAGAGTATATTAGGAATTAAGTCTATTTATATATACTTTTATAATATAACTAATACTATAAGAAATAAAAGAAATATTTACTATATACTAAGCCTATACTAGGCTAGTACCTAACCTATCCTTATTCTTTTCCTAGCTCTTACTTAAGCTAAGTAATCTTCTCTTCTAGCTACTACTTATACTTGTATACTTATAGTTTATAAACCCTTTCTTTAGGCTAGCTAACTTCTTAGCTAAGCTAAGTATTACCTAACTATTAAATATCCTAAGCTTTATAGTTAAAGAAATAAACTATAAGTAGTAATAATAAAAGGGAGGTGCTATATATATACTAAGTAAATACTATACCTGCTCTCTTCTTAGATAACTCTTATACTAGGATTAGATTATAGATACTTAATCTAGGTACTAGACTTAGTGCTTAACTTAGTGCTAGGCTTAGTAATAGAGAATCTAGAGAATTTAATAGATTATATAGTATATAGAGGTGCTTTTTATAATATTAAATATACTATTATTAATATTAATATTGAGTTCGGAATTACGCCGCAGCCCCTTCGCAAAAAGACTATAATAAATTCACCTAGTTCGCAGGCATAATTCGGGAAACACTATATAGGTATTTTAACCTATACCCTCTACTAGGTAAGGAAAATAATATAGGAACCCTATATATTCCTACTACTCGCAAGTAAACCCTCTAAATATTATAAAGTCGGATACGCGCTATACTAGGGCTAATTATATCGGAGCTAAATAGGCTATTAAGGCTCTCGTAGCCTAGAAACGCCCTCGCTAAACCTTCTAGTAAGGTGCTGCGAAAGCTACTATATAAGATAACTCCTTAACCTAAAAATTCAACCTTCTATTAAGGTACTAAAAGTAAACGCTACTATATAAGAGGTAACTCCTTAACTAAAGAGGTCTTTCCTAAGAGGTTCTTATAGCTAGAAATATAAGAAGCTCTACTACTATAAGCAGGGCCTTATACCTCTCCCTCTTCTTTATCCCTTAACTATATTAATACTAGACCTTATATATAAAAACGCTAAGCTTATATAAGGTACGCCCTTTAATACTAATAACGTACGAGAGCTTACTAGATAGTTTAGTATTAATATAATTAATTAAGCCCGCTCCTTTTTTAACTACTCTATTATATATAGAGAGTATATTATTAATATAGCCCTTAAGAGGGCTCTTATTAATACCTCTAGAGGGGATACTTACTATTATATTATAGCTAAGTAAGTAGACTT